>CM056053.1:18558539-18739962 GCA_029574335.1 Rana kukunoris
AGAGCCACTGGCAAGGAAATGGAGTGTTGCCATGACCTTCACCAGTGGCTGCACTGCATGTGAGCGGTGTGTTGGGCTGGTGATGTCCTCCTGCAGGGTTGTGGTTAATTCCAGAATGGCATGAGGGGGGAATCTGAAGATGCAAGACACCTCAGAATCACTCATGCCAAACAGGTCTATGCGGGTGCGGTATATCCTCTCCCGTGCCATCCTCCGTGCCCTCATCCTTCTTTGCTCCTCTAAAGTCAGTAGTATAGCTATGAGCATGGATGCCACTGGCATGTTGGCATACAGATTGTTGTGCAGCAAGTGTGACTGCTCAGCTCCTCACTAACAGTGTTGCTTTCTCTGACATGTAGACGGATTGTCAAATTTTATACCACCTTTTATATGGTCTAATTTTAGACAGGACGGTCAGCTGTTGCGCACACCGCGTCGCCTTTTGTGGATCCCCGTAAGTCCCTCATTTGCATATTTGAATAGCAAATCAATGGTTTGTCTAGCGCAGTTTTGCGCGGACGGATGCGCCTGTCTATCGAAATTACGCTGGACAAAAAAAAGTAGATTTCTTGCGTATCTTGTTTTGGGGATGCCGTGCATCGAAACGCATGCGCACATTTAGACTTACGCCGCGCATCTCCTGTAACGTCGGCGTAATCGCTCTGTGAATCTGGCCCATAATGTGTAAAAAATTAAAATCCTGATCACCTCCCCAGAGTAGTACATTGTTAGTGTGGTAACACTGCATGGCGCTGGTCACTGTATGTTAAAAAAGAAAAAAATAAAGCAATGAAATATAAAAGGAAAAAAAAGAAGATTTTTATTTTTCTATTTGTTTGGGTTGATTATACCAGTGAAATTCCCTGGTATAAGCAATCATAATGTGTGATCCAGACAGCAAGTCTGTTTTTTTTTTTTTTTAAAGAACAAGCTCTCCAGCAGAACATATCAGTTACAGAGAAAAGACAAACCATTAACCACTGTCATGGGTGCTTACAATGCTCAGCTTTTATTCATTTATGTAAAACCTTTACTCCAAAATGCAGCTGCCACATCTAATGATTGGGAAGCTAGAATATATTATATATTATAATTATTATTATATTATATAATTATTATCATATTATGTAATTATTATATTATATAATTATTATTTATAATATAAATTATTATTGTTGTTATTATTATTATTATTATTATTATTATAATCATTAGTATTATTAATTATAATAATAATATATTAATTACTATTATTATTTTATAATTATTATTATTATTTTTATTATTATTAATATATTAATTATTATTATTATTATTATTATTATTATTATTTTATTATTATTATATAATATTATTATTATTATTATTTTTTATTATTATATTATTATTATTAATATTATTATTATTTTATATTATTATTATTATTATTATTATTACATATCTCTTACATTGTAAAAGCTGGCATTGCCAAGTAATCAGCAGTGTAAAATCTCGGAGTCTCTGACCTCACTCCCAGGCGCAGGGACGGCCGAGGCTGCAGGGAAAAGGGTGCTGACGAGGTGTTGTTTGTATTTATAATAGCAGCGGGAGACATATTTTATTGGTGTACACGGCGCTTGGCAGTCACGCGGGACAGAATGAGGTTTATTTTGGAAGGCCGATATTCCGCCCTGACGGGTGAGCGCCGCAGTTGAAATCCCGGTGATTAATGCTCGTGATTAATGCTCGGCTCTCTGTATGGCTTGGATGTGATGTTATTTACCAAAACATTTTCCTCGAGCGCGGTTTAGCAGTCGCCCAAAAAAAAACAGCGGATGACAATAACCGACTCCGCGCCCTCCTCCCCTCCCCCCTCCACTCTATGCGAGGTCCTGAGGATTCTTCCCGTAAATCCCGCGGACGGCGGAGGGCAAATCTGATGTTTTAAAGGAATTCCCTGTGAAAAAGTGTGAGGGGTACGAGGCTGAGGGTGAGAGCCATCACAGTGCCATCAGTGCCCCTACCCTGTCATCAGTCCCCCTACAGTGCCATCAGTGCTCCTACATTGTCATCAGTACCACCACAGTGCCATTAGTGCTCCTACAGTGCCATCAGTGCCCCTACCCTGCCATCAGTCCCCCTACTGTGCCATCAGTCCCCCTACTGTGCCATCAGTGCCACTACAGCACCATTCATGCTCCTACAGTGCCATCAGTGCGCTTACCCTGCCATCAGTGCCCCTACGGTACCATCAGTGCCCCTACATTGCCATCAGTGCCCCTACAGTACCATCAGTGCCATCAGTGCCCCTACCCTGCCACCAGTGCCACCACAGTGCCATCAGTGCCCCTACCATGTCATCAGTGCCATCAGTGCTCCTACATTGCCATCAGTGCCCCTACAGTACCATCAGTGCTCCTATAGTGCCATCAGTGCCTCCACAGTGCCATCAGTGCTCCTACCCTGCCATCAGTGCCCCTACAGTGCCACCACAGTGCCATCAGTGCTCCTACATTGCCATCAGTGCTCCTACAGTGCCATCAGTGCATCTACAGTGCCATCACAGTGCCATCAGTGCCCCTATCCTGTCATTAGTGCTCCATACATTGCCATCAGTGCCCCTACAGTGCCATCAGTGCCCCTACAGTGCCATTGGTGCTCCTACAGTGCCATCAGTGCCACCACAGTGCAATCAGTGCCACCACAGTGCAATCAGTGCTCCTACATTGCCATCAGTGCCCCTACAGTACCATCAGTGCTCCTACAGTGCCATCAGTGCCTCTATGGTGCTATCAGTGCCTCTACCCTGCCATCAGTGCCCCTACAGTGCCATCAGTGCCACCACAGTGCCATCAGTGCCCCTACCATGTCATCAGTGCCCCTACAGTGCCATCAGTGCTTCTACACTGCCATCATTGCCCCTACCTGTCATCAGTCCCCCTACAATGCCATCAGTGGCCCTACACTGCCATCAGTGCCCCTACAGCGTCATCAGTGCTCCTAAACTGCCATCAGTGCCCCTACCCTGTCATCAGTCCCCCTACAGTGCCATCAGAGCCACCACAGTGCCATCAGTGCCACCACAGTGCCATCAGTGCCCCTTCCATGTCATCAGTGCCCCTACCCTGTCATCAGTCCCCCTACTGTGCCATTAGTGCCCCTACAGTGCTATCAGTGCCACTACAACACCATTCGTGCTCCTACGGTGCCATCAGTGCCCTTACCCTGCCATCAGTGCTCCTACGGTACCATCAGTGCCCTTACCCTGCCATCAGTGCTCCTACAGTTCCAAAAGTTCTCCTACAGTGCCATCAGTGCCACTGCAGTGCTATCAGTGCCACTACAGCACCATTCGTGCTCCTACAGTGCCATCAGTGCCCTTACCCTGCCATCAGTGCCATAAGTTCTCCTACAGTGCCATCAGTGCCACTGCAGTGCCTATTAGTGCCCCTTCAATGCCATCAGTGCCCCTACAGTGCCATCAGTGGCACTGCAGTGCCCCTATTGATGTGTACTATTGGGCAGAGATGAGCATTAATGGGGCATTGTAGTGGCACTGATGAGCACTCACTGATAGCACTGTAGGTCATTAAGGAGCACTTACTGATGGGCACTGATGACACTGTACAGTGCCCACCAGTGCCACTACAGTGCTATTGAGTGCCACTACAGGGCTCACCAGCGCTCTACAGTGCTCATCAGTGCCACTACAGTGCTCTATTAGTGCTCATACGTGCCCATCAGTGAGTGCTTATCAGTGCCACCCTATCAGTGGATCCTCGTCAGCCCCCGTCAGCGACGTAAAAAAATGTTTTTCATTTTCTTTCCACATTTTCCAAAACCCTGTGTAAAAAAAAAGACACTCGTCATGCCTCATAGAATATACGTTGGGGTGTTTGCTTTCCAAAAGTGGGTCAATAT
Source organism: Rana kukunoris (assembly GCA_029574335.1). Taxonomy (NCBI): domain Eukaryota; kingdom Metazoa; phylum Chordata; class Amphibia; order Anura; family Ranidae; genus Rana; species Rana kukunoris. Next base: position 18,562,440 of record CM056053.1, read on the forward strand.
TTTATAGAAAGCTCTATTTGTGTGAAGAAAAAGATACAAAAACAATCATTTGGGTACAATGTCACATGACTAGTGTGGGGGGGGGGTGTGAACCCCACCAGGGAGGAGCATTAGGAGGAGGATACCCTTCTCTCTATCGGCCCCCACGAGTAATTGTCATTCAAAGTGTGACAGCGCTGAAAGCTGAAACTGGTCCTGGTTAGGAAGGGGGGTGACGGTGCCCGCCGGGCAAGTGCTTAACCAGACTTTTTTTCCCCCCATAGAAATGCATTGAAATGCGGGATTTGTGTTTTTTTTTTCCCCCACACGTTTTTTAGTGCATTTTCTACTTAAATGCAAAAATTTATAATAAACAATAATAAAAAATAAAAATCATTTAATAAAATAAATGAACCCGAATAATAATAATAATAATTAATTCTAACCCTAATATTACCCTCGTCATGCCGAAGGACGGCTACAGTGGGGGCCTAAATTGCCGGGAGGGCGTCCATGTAGGTCCTCTTGTGCATGAGCTGCCTGCGTGCCCCCTGCGTGCCCCCTGCGTGCCCCCTGCGTGCCCCCTGCGTGCCCCTTGCGGGCCCCCTGCGTGCCCCCTGCGTGCCCCCTGCGTGCCCCCTGCGTGCCCCTTGCATGCCCCCTGCGTGACCCGCTCTGCGATCGGTGAGTCACTGAGATTCGGCTGATCACAGATCGGAGTAAGGGGCCGATCCCGGCACTTACCCCAGGATCGGCTGTCAGCCAATGACAACTGATCACGTGATGTAAACAGAAGCCGGTAATCAGCTTTTTTTCCCCTCACGCAGACAGTGTAAGGAGAGAAAAGAAAAGCCGAGTACCATTTTGTGTAAACAGGACATCATTACCACTCACGGAGAACCGCTCATCAGTGCCACCTACCAGTGTCCATAAGGACTGCTAAGCAGTGCCCAGCAGTACCAACGATCAGTGCCCACCAGTGCCTCATCATAAGTGCTACCTATCAGTGCTCACCATTGCCTCATTATCAGTGCTGCTTATGAGTGCCACCTATTAGTGCCCATCAGTGCCACCTATCAGGGCCCACCAGTGCCTCATCATCAGTGTTGCTGATCAGTTTCACCTACTAGCGCCTGTCAGTGCCACATATCAGTGCTGTCTTATCAGTGCCCAGCAGTGAAACCTATCAGTGCCCACCAGTGCCTCATCATCAGTGCTGCTTATCAGTGTCACCTACTAGTGCCTATAAGTGCCACTTATCAGTGTCCATCAGTACCACCTATCAGTGCAGTCTCATCGGTGCCTCCCGATCAGTGCCCACAAGTGCCACCTATCAGTGCCCATCAATTCTGCCTTATCAGTGGCTATCAGTGCCCACCAGTGCCACCTATCAGTGCCCACCAGTGCCTCATCATCAGTGCTGCTTATCAGTGTCACCTACTAATGCCTATCAGTGCCACCTACCAGTGCACATCAGTGTCACCTATCAGTGAAGCCTCATCAGTGCCCACCAGTGCCACCTATCCGTGCCCACCAGTGCTTCATCATCAGTGCTGCTTTGCTTATCAGTGTCACCTACAAGTGCCTATCAGTGCCCATCAGTGCCACCTATCAGTGCCCATCAGTGCTGCCTTATCAGTGGCTATCAGTGCCCAGCAGTGAAACCTATCAGTGCCCACCAGTGCCTCATCATCAGTGCTGCTTATAAGTGTCACCTAATAGTGCCTCTCAGTGCCCATCAGTGCCATCTATCAGTGCAGCCTCATTAGTGCCTCCTGATCAGTGCCCACCAGTGCCACCTATCAGTGCCCACCATTGCCTTATCATCAGTGCTGCTTATCAGTGTCACCTACCAGTGCTTATCAGTGCCACCTATCAGTGCCCATCAGTGCCACCTATCAGTGCAGCCTCATCAGTGCCTCCTGATCAGTGCCCACCAGTGCCACCTATCAGTGCCCATCAATGCTGCCTTATCAGTGGCTATCAGTGCCCACCAGTGCCACCTATCAGTGCCCACCAGTGCCTCATCATCAGTGCTGCTTATCAGTGTCACCTACTAGTGCCCATTAGTGCCACCTATCAGTGCCCACCAGTGCCTCATCGTCAGTGCTGCTTATCAGTGCCACTTTTCAGTGCCCATCAGTGCCACCCATCAGTGAGGCCTCACCAGTGCCTCCCGATCAGTTCCCACCAGTCTCGCCTATCAGTGCCCATCAGTTCATCCCCATCAGCGCACATCAGTGAAGGAGAAAAATTACCTGTTTGCAAAATGTTATAACAAACTACGAAACAGTTTTTAATTTTTTCTATTTTTGGTTAACTCCTAACCTTATCACTAACCCTTATAATAATCCCCAACCCATAATAGTAATGAATTAATCCTAAGCCTAATATTAACTCCTAACCCTAACACCAACCCGTAACCCCTAATAATAATAATAATAATAATGATAATGATATTAGTAATAATACATTAATAAATGAACCCCTAATGCTAATCCCTAACACTGATATCAACCCCTAACCCCGATCCTAACCTCTAATGCTAATAGTGACCTCTAACTTCTAACCCCCTAAGAAATAAAAAGAAACATAAAAAATTAAAATAAATAATATAAATTATTAAAAAACCTGATTAATGAAGGGGGATCTATTGGGGCCCTGCTCTAAAGTGGGATTTATGGGGGACCCTAGCCTGCTCTAAAGGGGGTCTATGGTGGACCCTGGCATGTTCTATAGTGGGATCTGTGGGGGACCCTGCTCTAAAGGGGGATCTATGGGCACCCTAGTCTAATGGGAGATCTATGGGGATCCTGCTCTAAAGGGGGATCTATGGGCACCCTAGTCTAATGGGAGATCTATGGGGACCCTGCTCTAAAGGGGGATCTATGGGCACCCTAGTCTAATGGGAGATCTATGGGGACCCTGCTCTAAAGGGGGATCTATGGGCACCCTAGTCTAATGGGAGATCTATGGGACCCTGCTCTAAAGGGGGTTCTATGGGACCCTGCTCTAAAGAGGGACCCATGGGGATCCTGCTTCAAAGGGGGATCTAGGGGGGACCCTGGCCTGCTCTAAATGGCATCTATGGGAATCCTACTCTAAAGGGGGATCTATGGGCACCCTAGTCTAATGGGAGATCTATGGGGATCCTGCTCTAAAGGGGGATCTATGGGCACCCTAGTCTAATGGGAGATCTATGGGGACCCTGCTCTAAAGGGGGATCTATGGGCACCCTAGTCTAATGGGAGATCTATGGGGACCCTGCTCTAAAGGGGGATCTATGGGCACCCTAGTCTAATGGGAGATCTATGGGACCCTGCTCTAAAGGGGGTTCTATGGGACCCTGCTCTAAAGAGGGACCCATGGGGATCCTGCTTCAAAGGGGGATCTAGGGGAGACCCTGGCCTGCTCTAAATGGCATCTATGGGAATCCTACTCTAAAGGGGGATCTATGGGGACCCTCTAGGGGATCCTGGCATGCTCTAAAGGGAAATCTATGGGAACCCTGCTCTAAAAGGGGATCCTGGCATGCTCTAAAGGGGGATCTATGGGGGACCCTGGCCTGCTCTAAAGTGGGATCTATGGGGACTCTGCTCTTGATGGTTTTCATTTGAAATGTACCTTGGCGTCCTTCACTAAGGTCTGCCGCCTTGGTCTGTGCCTATCCCTGGTCATGTGACAGCTGGATATCGATTAGGAAAAAGTAACAGTATATACTCGAGTATAAGCCGAGTTTTTCCGCCCATTTTTTTGTGCTGAAAATGCCCCCCTCGGCTTATACTCGAGTCCCCTTTTGCGCCTAATTTCCCGGATTTGGGGACCCGGTACTGGCTGGCCGTAGGTCCCCTTGGCACACGTGTAGCCCCACTCTTCCTCTACAAGTGTGTAAAATTTGTTGGCCGGGGAGCCCCTTCCATAGACTCCCATGTTAAATGGTAATTTCTCTGGTGAATTTGGGGACCCGGTGCTGGCCAGTCGTAGGTCCCTTGGACCCCAAACTTGTCACACAAGTAGCCCCATTTGTCCTCTACAAGTGTGCAAAGTTTGTTGTCCGGGAAACCTACGGCTGGGGAGCACCGATATTTCAAAGCCGCGCACCCCTTTCATAGACTCCCATGTTAAACATCAGTCTAGTCATGGGCACATGGCATGAGTGAGGCATGGACACAGTGAGGCACAGTGAGGCATGCAGATTGACACCCTAGACTTATACTCGAGTCAATACATTTTCCTATTTTTTTGTGGTAAAATGAGGTGCCTCGGCTTCAGGGGAGGGCTGGCAGCCTTAGGCCTGGGGGGTAAGTCCAGTCAAGTGGCCCATAGAGCGTGGAAAAGTGATGGATGGAGGAAAACAGTCAGATTTTTCATGATCACAGAGCCCCCTTACATCAGAGTCTGCACAGAGCCCCCCTTACATCAGAGTCCACACAGTGCCTCCCCTTACATCCGAGTCCGCACAGTGCCTCCCCTTACATCAGAGTCCGCACAGTGCCTCCCTTTACATCAGAGTCCGCACAGTGCCTCCCCTTACATCAGAGTCCGCACAGTGCCTCCCCTTACATCAGAGTCCGCACAGTGCCTCCCCTTACATCAGAGTCCGCACAATGCCTCCCCTTACATCCGAGTCCGCACAGTGCCTCCCCTTACATCAGAGTCCGCACAGTGCCTCCCCTTACATCCGGGTCCGCACAGTGCCTCCCCTTACATCACAGTCCGCACAGTGCCTCCCCTCACATCAGAGTCCGCACAGTGCCTCCCCTTACATCAGAGTCCGCACAGTGCCTCCCCTTACATCAGAGTCCGCACAGACCCAATATACATCAGATCTGATGTAAGGGGTGTTCTGGGAAACTTGATTTAAGGGTGCATGCTGTGGACTATTGTGTAAAGTGGGTCTCTGCTCACCAAAGCCTGCCCCCTCCCCTTTACCAGAGTCCACAGAGCACCCCCATGCCCGGGGAGTGTGGGGAGGGCAGATTTAGAAGGAGGAGGAGCAGATAAGCTCTATCTCTCCTCCTGTCTATGCAGAGAGAGAAAGGGATGTCAGCGCTGGTGTGCGCTGAGGCTGAGCTATGTGTGAGACGAGACATAGCTCAGCTCTGCAACCATCTACCTCAAAGGCATATTCCTGCTCTGCCAAAACAGCATTTGGTAGTGGCGGCCGGTGGCTGTGCATAGTGTCACCAGCCCGGGGGAAGATTTCCACCCTGTGCCCCCCCCCCCCTGCCAGCCCTCCCCTGCTCGGCTTATATTCGGGTATATGCGGTACTTAGGTTTTATTTATTTTTTTAAATCATTACAGCGCCGTCATCCACATGCAGAAATAGAAGGGATGATGTACATTACACAATGTATGTTTAGTATCACTCTAAGCCAGTATCCTATGAAGGTTCGCGGTGAGTCATTGATTGGACGCGGCAGTCCTGCGCACGCGCTCCCCATACAACGTGATCTCCCCTTTATTACAATAATACATCAAAACATGATGCAGGAAAAATCAGAGCCGATACCATCTTCAAAGCGCGTCGGGCGCAGACCGCGCCGTCGAGATAAGGCAGGCTCCCTTACATAGCGCAGATCATTGATAACTATAGGTTGTGCTTTAGGGCTGATAAGGCCGCTGGTTTAATCTCAGCGGGGGAGAAGAATGCAGAGTTCGGAGTAATCTCGGAGAGTTCAGGATCTGGTCAGCATGTTCGGTACGATAACTTCCTATGAATACGGAGCACATAGAATGTAAAGCAGCTTTTTCTGTATCGAGTTCTCCTGATAAAGGGCTCAGGAAAGAAAAGGACACCTACCTGCCTCCCGCGTGAGAAGGTGGAGGGCAAGGATGACCTCATGCTGGACGGTGGCGTCACCATGACTCAGCCCGGGTTTTCCAAAGTCTTATTTCCTGCAGGAAACGCACAAAATAAAGGGCAAATGTTTAACCACTTGCCTCCCGGGCACTGCCACCCCCTTCCTGCCCAGGAAAATCTTCAGCTCTCAGCGCTGTCGCACTTTGAATGACAATTGCGCGGTCATGTAACACTGGACCCAAATGACATTTTTATCATTTTTTCCCCACGAATATCGCTTTCTTTTGGTGGTATTTAACCCCTTCAATACCAGGCTTTTATACCCACCTCCATACCGGGGGCCTATTCTGGCACTTCTCTTCTACATGTACAAATCATCATTCTTTTGCTAGAAAATTACTCACAACCCCCAAACATTATATATGTTTTTTTTTAGCAGACGCCCTAGGGAATTAAACGACGGTCATTGCAACGTTTTATCTCGCACGGTATTTGCGCAATCATTTTTCAAACACCTTTTTTGGGGGGGAAAAAATAGTTTCATGAATTAAAAAAGTAACAAAACAGTAAAGTTAGCCCAATTTTTTTTGTAAAACATGAAAGACGATGTTACGCCGAGTAATTAGATATCTAACATGTCACGCTGTAAAATTGCGCACACTCGTGGAATGGCGTCAAACTTCGGTACTAAAAAATCTCCATAGGCGACGTTTTGAATTTTTTTACAGGTTACCAGTTTAGATTTACAGAGGAGATCTAGTGCTAGAATTGTTGCACACGCTCTAACGCACGCGACGATTCCTCACATATGTGGTTTGAACGGCGTTTACATATGTGGGCGGGACTTAAGTGTGCGTTCGCTTCTGTGCACGAGCTACCGGGGACACGGCGTTTAAAAAAAATATATATATTTTTTTTTTTACTTTTTTTTTTTATCACTTTTATTCCTATTACAAGGAATGTAAACATCCCTTGTAATAGGAAATGTGTGTGACAGGTCCTATTTAAGGAGAGAGGCGGGGTCAATAAGACCCTGCATCTCTCCTCCAGGCTGGAAATCATGAGATTGGGAAAAAAAAATTCACAGATCTCATGCTTCCTAGCCGCAATCACGGCTTTGTTTACTTCCGGGTACCTTGGCGTGACCTCATCACATCGCGCCCGGTCCTTCGACAGTCATAGAGATGACTGGTGACCATCTGGTCACCAGTCATCTCTATGCTTCCTAGTCTATGCCGGACGATTCTTTCTCCGGGCCCCCGATGGCACGGGAGAGCCCGGAGAAGCACCGGATGGCGGCGGGAGGGGAAGGGGTGTCCCCTCCCGCCGCCTATAAGCTGGGATGGACTGGCCATTGGGACTACAGGGAGTTTCCCGGTGGGCCGATGGCTCAGTGGGCCGGCTTCAGTGATAGCGGACTGCCGCAACCCTCTGCTCCTCTGTCTCTCCCTTCCCACAGCGCTCACCTCCTCTCCCTCCCCAAGGCGCTCACCTGGGGGGAACAGAGAGGCAGGGGAGGACCAGAGGAGCAGGGGGAGGACCAGAGGAGCAGGGGGGAGGGGACAGACAGCTGACTCAACAGCTATAGCCTGGGAGTTTCTCACTTCTGCCTAATCTGTCTCTCCCTTCCCACAGCGCTCACCTCCTCTCCCTCCCCACAGCGCTCACCTGGGGGGAACAGAGAGGCAGGGGAGGACCAGAGGAGCATGGGGGAGGGGACAGACAGCTGACTCAACAGCTATGGCCTGGGAGTTTCTCACTTCTGCCTAATCGGACTCTCCCTTCCCACAGCGCTCACCTCCTCTCCCTCCCCGCATCGCTCACCTGGGGGGGGGGAAGCAGGGGGAGGACCAGAGGAGCAGGGGAGGGGACAGGCGGCTGACTCAACAGCTATGGCCTGGGAGTTTCTCACTTCTGCCTAATCTTGTCCCATAAGGGGGGGGGGGGGGGCACGGAACTGATTCTTTGCCCGGGTTAAATGATGTCTAGCTTCCCCACTGGTACTGCCTAAAGGAGGACCAGTACCAGCCGTTCTACTCTAATAAAGTAGAACGGCTAGTGGTTAGTGAAGGGGGAGAGGGGGCTTGGGTGGCTGGGGGGGGGGGGTGCGGGAGTTGCCCGGATGCCATGGGAGAGACCTGTCAAAGTGGACCAGTCTGGATGAAGTCCAGGGCCAAATTTCTGTCCCAGTCCAGCCCTGCCTATAAGAACGATCAAGCGGTGGAACTGCCGCTATGATCATTCTTATGGTGCACAGAATCGCCGACATGAAAAAAGGATATCTGAATGATGCCTCTTGCTGCACCCATCATTCAGATATCCCCCCACAAAGCCCAGGACGTCATATGACTATGTGCCGGAATTGAAGTGGTTAATCACCTCTGGGGGGAAAAGGGGGGGGGTATTTTGTTACTAAACAAATGAAAAAATACCAAGCATTTTGAAAATAAAATTAAAAAATTCATAGTTTGTTATTTAATTTAGCAAACAGGTAATTTTTCTCCTTCACTGATGTGCACTGATAGGTGGCAATGGTGGGCACTGATGAGGTGGCATTGCTGTGCACTGATACGTGGCACTGATAGGCACTGATAAAGCTGTACTGATGTGCACTGATAGGTGGCACCGGTGGGCACTGATGAAGCTGTACTGCTGTGCACTGATAGGTGGCACCAGTGGGCACTGATGAAGCTGTACTGATGTGCATTGATAGGTGGCACCGGTGGGCACTGATGAAACTGTACTGATGTGCATTGATAGGTGGCACCGGTGGGCACTGATGAAGCTGTACTGATGTGCATTGATAGGTGGCACTGGTGGGCACTGATGAGGTGGCATTGCTGTGCACTGATAAGTGGCACTAATGAGGTGGCACTGCTGTGCACTGATAGGTGGCACCGGTGGGCACTGATGAAGCTGTACTGCTGTGCACTGATAGGTGGCACCAGTGGGCACTGATGAAGCTGTACTGATGTGCACTGATAGGTGTCACTGGTGGGAACTGATGAAGCTGTACTGATGTGCATTGATAGGTGGCACTGGTGGGCACTGATGAAGCTGTACTGATGTGCATTGATAGGTGGCACTGATGGGCACTGATGAGGTGGCACTGCTGTGCATTGATAGGTGGCACTGATGGGCACTGATGAGGTGGCACTGCTGTGCACTGATAGGTGTCACTGGTGGGAACTGATGTAGCTGTACTGCTGTGCATTGATAGGTGGCACTGGTGGACACTGATGAGGCGGCACTAATGTGCACTGATGAGGCAGTACTAATAGGTGGCACTGATTGACATTGATGAGGCGGCACTAATGTGTACTGATGAGGCAGCACTGATAGGTGGCACTGATTGACATTGATGAGGCGGCACTGATGAGCACTAATTCTTAAAAAAAAACGAATCGAAATGCACATATCCAAAACAAAGTCAAGGACAGGCCAGGTCAGTAGCTTGAGGGCAGCAAAGTACCCGAGTGGCAGCAGATAATAGCCTGGGTCAATACAGGAGCAGGTAAGCGGGGAGAGGAAAACCAAAGAAGAGTCCAGAAACGCGTTAGGTCTATAATGAAAATCAGGATCGTGTGTGGAATTGCCAGTCAACGAAGAAGAGCTGAGGATCTCTCAGCACTGGGTTCCTGCAGGTCTACGTCTTAAATTTCCTGCACCTCAAACTGTTACAAGTAATCCCCAGGTTTTCTATCACCGTCAGCTCCATCTAGTGGCCATAATGTGGTATTTTCCTGAAATACATCAGTCAGGAAAATACCACATTATGGTCACTAGGTGGAGCTGGTGATCATATAATAAAAATACATAAAAAAAACAGGGATTGATGTTTGCTGAAATCCTTACAGTGGCCCAGAGAAGAATTTTTTATTTTTTATTTTGTGTGTTCGTCACACATTTAGTATTAATTAGCGCAATGAGGCGCACGTCCTCGCCATTACTCCAACTCTGCATTCAAATGATGCTTTTAAGCCTCGTACTGACACTGTACAAATATTAGCTGTGCCGGTGACGACCTAAAAGCTCTCCGAATCAGCTAAAAGCTTCATCAAAAGAGATTAAAAACCGCTGATACAGGTTTTCGTTGTGACAGCGGGCAAACAGCTCCTACAAAATGCCGCCTATTACTGCTGAAGTGACAACGGCGTTACAGGACACTCAGAGCGGGGAGGCTGACATTTGTTTGGAGCGAGAAGGACACGATTGGAGCAAAACAAACAGAAAGGTTTATTTCACCACTCAGGTCCAGGAAAAATAAATACAAATGCCAGGATAGTACAAAGGCCCCTAAATGACCCCGTTTTGGAAAGTGGATTGTGGGATCTTCCTGGTCTGCAGTGGTCAGGATTGGCCAAAAATGGTCCAAGGAAGGAAAACCGACCAACCAGTGACAGGGTCATGGGCGGCCAATGCTTATGATGGAGGAAGGGATGGAAGGCTCATTGATGGAGGTGGGGAGGGAAGGCTCATTGGTGGATGGAGGGGAGGGAAGGTTTAATGATGGAGGTGGGGAGGGAAGACTCATTGATGGAGGTGGGGGGCTCATTGATGGAGGTTAGGGGGGAATGCTCATTGATGGAGGGGGGAGGAAAGGCTTGTTAATGGAGGTGTGAGGGCAGGGGCTCATTAATGGTGGTGGGGAGTGAAGGCTCATTGATAGAGGGAGGGGAAGGAAGGCTCATTGATGAAGGTGGGGGAGGGAAGGTTCATTGATGAAGGTGGGGGAGGGAAGGTTCATTGATGGAGGTGGGTAGGGAAGGCTCATTGATGGAGGTGGGGAGGAAAGGTTCATTGATGGAGGTGAGGAGGAAAGGTTCATTGATGGAGGTGGGGAGGAAAGGCTTGTTGATAGAGGTGGGGAGGAAAGCCTCATTGATGTAGGTGGGGAGGAAAGGTTCCTTGATGGAGGTAGGGAAGAAAGGCTCATTGATGGAGAATGGAGATGAGGGAAGGGAAGAATCACTGATGGAGGTGAGGGGGAACGCTCATTGATGGAGGAGGGAAGGTGAAGGAAGGCTCATTGATGGAGATGAGGGAAGGGAAGACTCACTGATGGAGGTGAGGGGGAATGCTCATTGCTGGAGGAGGGAAGGTGAAGGAAGGCTCATTGATGGAGATGAGGGAAGGGAAGACTCACTGATAGAGGTGAGGGGGAATGCTCATTGCTGGAGGAGGGAAGGTGAAGGAAGGCTCATTGATGGAGATGAGGGAAGGGAAGACTCACTGATGGAGGTGAGGGGGAATGCTCATTGCTGGAGGAGGGAAGGTGAAGGAAGGCTCATTGATGAAGTTGGGGAGGAAAGGCTTATTGATGGAGGTGGGGGGAAGGCTCTTTGATGAAGGTAGGGAAGGGAAGACTCATTGGTGGAGTTGGGGAAGGGAAGGCTCATTGATAGAGGTGGGAAGGAAAGGATCATTGACGGAGGTGGGGAGGGAAGGTTCATTGACAGAGTTTAGGAGGGAAGGCACATTGACGGAGGTGGGGAGTGAAGGCACATTGACGGAGGTGGGGGAAGGGGGCTGATTGATGGAGGTGGGGAGGGAAGGCTTTTTTTTATTGGAGGTAGGGAGGGAAAGCTAATTTACAGAGGTGGGGAGGTAAGGCTCATTGACAGAAATGGGGAGGGAAGGCTCGTTGACAGAAATGGGGAGGGAAGGCTCGTTGACAGAAATGGGGAGGGAAGGCTCGTTGACAGAAATGAGGAGGGAAGGCTCGTTGACAGAAATGAGGAGGGAAGGCTCGTTGATGGAGGTAAGGAGGTGGGGGAGGGAAGGCTCATTGATGGAGATGAGGAGGAAAGGCTTGTTGATGGAGGTAGGGAGGAAAGGTTTATTGAATGAGGTGGAGATGGAAGGCTCGTTGATGGAGGTGGGGAGGGAAGGCTCATTGACGGAGGTGGGGAGTAAAGGCACATTGATGGGGGCGGGGGAGGGGGCTGATTGATGGAGGTGGGAAAGGAATGCTCATTGATGGAGGTGGGGAAGAAAGGATCATTGACAGAGGTGGGGAAGGAAGGCTCATTGACAGAGGTGGGGAGGGGAGGTTCATTTGATGGAGGTGGACATGGAAGGCTCGTTGGTGGGGAAGGAAGGCTGGTTGACGGAGGCGAGGAGGGAAGGCTTGTTGACGGAGGTGGGGAGAGAAGGCTCATTGATAGAGGTGGGAGAGGGAAGGCTCATTGATAGAGGTGGGAGAAGGAAGGCTCACTGAAAGAGGCTGGGGGAGAAGGCTCATCGATGGAGGTGAGGGATGGTTGATTGATAGAGATGGGAAAGGAATGCTCATTGATGGAGGTGGGGAAGGGAGGCTCATTGATGGAGGTGGGGAAGGAAGGCTCATTGATGGAGGTGGGGAAGGAAGGCTCATTGATGGAGGTGGGGAGGGAAGGCTAATTGACGGAGGTGAGGAGGGAAGGCTTGTTGAATTGAGGTGGGGGGAAAAGCTCATTGATGGAAATGGGGAGGGAAGGCTCATTAATAGAAGTGGGAGAGGGAACGCTCATTGATAGAGGTGGGAGAGGGAAGGTTGATTGATAGAGGTAGGGGAAGGAAGGCTCATTGATGGAGGTGGGGGGAAAAGGCTCAACGATGGAGGTGGGGAAGGAATAATTACTGATGGAGGTGGGGGGGGGGGGCTCATCGATGAAGATTGGGAGAGGGAAGGCTCATTAATAGAGGTGGGGAAGTAATGCTCATTGATGGAGGTGTGGAAAGAAGGCTCATTGATGGAGGTGTGGAAAGAAGGCTCATTGATGGAGGTGGGGAAGAAAGGCTCATTGATGGAGGTGGGAAAGAAAGGCTCATTGATGGAGGTGGGGAAGAAAGGCTCATCGATGGAGGTGGGGAAGGAAGGCTCATCGATGGAGGTGGGGAAGGAAGGCTCATCGATGGAGGTGGGGAAGGAAGGCTCATCGATAGAGGTGGGGAAGGAAGGCTCATCGATGGAGGTGGGGAAGGAAGGCTCATCGATGGAGGTGGGGAAGGAAGGCTCATCAATGGAGGTGGGGAAGGAAGGCTCATCGATGGAGGTGGGGAAGGAAGGCTCATTGATGGAGTTGGGGGTTGGCCTTTCTAGTCCCATCCAATAGAGGAGCTACCCAAGCTCAAATTGCTAAAAAAAAGTGAATGTTGCTTCTGATAGAAAGGTGACAGAGCATAGAGTTTGTTGTGTATGGGGCTGTGTAGCCGAAGACCAGTCAGGGTGCCCATGTTGACCCATGTCCACAACCAGAAGCGTCTACAATGGGCACGTCACTATCAGAACTGGAGCACGGAGCAATAGAAGAAGGCGACCTGGTCTGATGAATCCAATAAGGTTCTATGATTTCAGTAACACAATGAGTTTGAGGTGTTGACTTGACCTCCAGATTCTCCAGTTCTCAATCCAATCGAGCTGGAAAAACAAGTCCGATCCATGGAGGCCCCATCTTGCAACTTACAGGATTTAAAGAACGGGTCGCGTTTAGGTGCAATAGTACTGTGTGGTATTGCAATGCATGGCAACTCACCATGTATATATCATTGCATTGTGGTGCTATTCAATGACAATGCCGCCCCAATGCATCAAAACAATGCACCTTCAAGCACCTGTGTGGCAGTAATTTACTAGCGCTCGCTGTGGTGCGCTCTATTTGCAAAAATGTTGCAGGTGCATTTTCAGGCATCACCTGCATTAATGCATCACATCGCACCACACAGGTATGAATGGGTCCTTAAAGCAACACAATGGGTTTATAATTAGAAGAACAGAGGAACAGGTGGCAGTGGGTGTTGGTATAAGGTTCCTTCTCGCATGTAGCAGCCCTTGCCACTCCCCTGAAAAGCGATTGACAGTGGACAGACACTGGCTAACTGCCTGTTTTAACCCTAAAAAGGAGAGTTCCTATTCACTTAAATGGGCCATGCTCAGCATCATACAAACTTGTGGCTGCAGCAGTAGCGCCCGCTAAATGCAACATCGTGGCTGCGGTGTGTGCAGAGCCCTGAGTGGCTGCATACTTTTCTTTAGGTGTTACTGAAACGCACTTGTGGCCGTGGGCCCAGGAGTTTTGTTTGGCACGGCGGGGTCACTTTAAGACAGAAACTCAGTCAGGATAAACATTTCCAGTAAGATTACATAATATCTGATTGAAGGCGCTCACAGGGGCGTGAGATCAGCAAAATAATTGCTCTCGTTTTGCTGCGCTTTCCCCGGGTTTGCCTTCAATCACAGGGAACGTTTTTTGTTTTGTTTTTTCAATATAAAAAGGATCATAAAGAAATAGTGGAGAGTCCAAGAAGAAAAATAAAGGTAGCGAGAAGAAAAAAAAAAAAGAAGAAAAAAAAAGAAAAACATAAAAGAAAAAAAGGCATTGTTCCCACTGACCCCCAATGAATGGGTTTTATCGGGGGTTCCCCGAGACCTAAAAATTATTTTTAGGGTTCCCCAGCAGTAAGGAGGTTGAGAAAGGCTGCACTAGTAAATACACACAGGACATACTGACCAAAACAACTAAGACAACTAAGAAAAAGAAAAGAAAAACATTTTCTCAAATAAAAAAAAGGATCATAAAGAAAATTTGGAGCATCAAAGGAGAAAAAAAATAAAAATAAAGTGGTTGTAAACTCCACTTTTTCACTTTTACCTACAGGTAAGCCTATAATAAGGCTTACCTGTAGGTATAAAGAATATCTCCTAAACCTGTACGGTTTAGGAGCTATTCCCTTCGCAATGCGCCGCTGATTGCAGCGGCACATGCGCAGGAGGGAATCCACGGCGAAAGGCCCGGCAGCCGCCCGACCTTGCCGATTTGAAATCTCCCGCGCGCACGTCATCGCCGCTCCAGTCAATCACAGCGCTGGAGCGGCGATACACGGAAGACACGCCAAGTCAAGATGACATCTCGCTCATCGTGGACCAGGTAAGTTCTCTTGTCCTCGTTCAGAGGTAAGTATTTCATAATGAGCTATTAAGCAGTGCATATTAGCTCATTATGGCTTTTGCCTTGCAGGTTCTAAAAAAAAAAAAAAAAGTATATGCGGGTTTACAACCGCTTTAATGAGAAAAGAAAAGAACAAACTAGAACACACAGAACATATTGACCAAAAATCTAAGAAAAAAAAAAAGAATTTTCTCAAATACAAAAAGAATCATGAAGAAAAGTAAGAGAATCAAAGAATCAAAGAATCAAAGAAGAAGAAGAAGAAGAAGAAGAAGAATAAGAAGAAGAAGAAGAAGAAGAAGAAGAAGAAGAAGAAGAAGAAGAAGAAGAAGAAAAAGAGAAATAAAGGAAAACAAAAGAGAAAATAAAAAAAATTAAAAAGGAGAAAAGAAAAGAACACAGTACTAAATACACACAGTAAATAAAACAATAATAAAAAAAACACACACACACAACAAATAAAAATCCTACAAGTCTACTGCAGGAATGTCCAATGAGACATGTTTATCTTTTCCTCCACACATGTTTAAAAAACATTTTAGTCCTGAAGCTTAGTTAACTGGTTAAGGACCGCCTACTGTACATATACGTCGGCAGAATGGCACGGCTGGGCACATCAACGTATATATACGTTGGTTCTAGTACCCAGCCGTGGGTCATGGGCACGCGCCCGCGGCGCGCTCCCGTGTCCCGGTCCGAAGCACTGGGACCACGGGACTCGCGGGCACGATCGCCACTGCAGTGCGGTGATCGGTACCCGGAGCTGAAGAACGGGGAGAGCCGTGTGGAAACACAGCTTCCCCGTGCTTCACTGTGGCCGCAGCATCGATCACTTCATCCCTGTTATAGGGGGACGCGATCGATGACGTCACACCTACAGCCACACCCCCCTACAGTTGTAAACACACACAGGGAACACACAAATCCTACAGCGCCCCCTTGTGGTTAACTCCCAAACTGCAACTGTCATTTTCACAGTAAACAATGCAATTTAAATGCATTTTTTGCTGTGAAAATGACAATTGTCCCAAAAATGTGTCAAAATTGTCCGAAGTGTCCGCCATAATGTCGCAGTCACAAAAAAATCGCTGATTGCCGCTAGTAGTAAAAATTTTTTTTTATAAAAATGCAATAAAACTATCCCTTATTTTGTAAACGCTATAAATTTTGCGAAAACCAACCGATAAACGCTTTTTGCATTTTTTTTTTTACCAAAAATATGTAGAAGAATACGTATCGGCCTAAACTGAGGAAAAAATATATATATATTTTGGGGGGATATTTATTATAACAAAAAGTAAAAAATATTGCATTTTTTTCAAAATTGTATTTTTGTTTATAGCGCAAAAAATAAAAACCGCAGAGGTGATCAAATACCACCAAAAGAAATCTCTATCTGTGGGGGAAAAAGGACGCCAATTTTGTTTGGGAGCCACGTCGCACGACCGCGCAATTGTCAGTTAAAACGACGCAGTGCCGAATCGCAAAAAGGGGCAAGGTCCTTTAGCAGCATTTTGGTCCGGGTCTTAAGTGGTTAAACCCCCCAAACATTATAGAGTTTCTGAAACACGTTATGCACACAGAACGCATTGGGTGCTCAACCTGTGACCCCCCAGCTGTTGCAGAACTAAAAGTCCCATGAGGTATTGCAAGGCTGAGAGTTACAAGTGTGACTCCCACAGGCAGAGGCATGATGGGACTTGTAGTTCCGCAACAGCTGGAGGGCCGCAGGTTGCGCGCCAGTCTAAAGCGTTTGCAAGCAGAGAATTTTGGATGCTCCCATAGACACGACCTTGGGGGTTTACATCTACCACATGAGTGGGTGACCTTCGAAGACTCTTCATCTCTGCCTGTGACTCATCGCCCGCCCTGTGCCGTCAATTTTGTAGAGTCCAATTATCGCCACTTTATGTATTTCTTTCGGACAGAATCAGAGTTAATCCCTCTGGGAGTTTATCCACCACCCTCCCCCCCCCCCCCCCTTTGCTTTCCTTCCTTCCTCTGATAAGCTTCTTTTTCTGGAAGAACGCATCCCGAGACCCAAATTAAAGCGCAGCCGGCGAGCCGAGAGAAGTATCACAAGGCTCTGACTCTCCAGATCTGGAGTGAGAAGGATACGGGATCTCATGGACAAACCGTCCGGCCACCCTGGTCTCAGTCCTCCGGTCACATGAGGCTGAATATAATTTACAGGATGAGTGTACTTCGGCCCCAAAGCGTAGTAGGAACGCGCGTTCCCGCTCACTTCTTTTTTTGGCGCATTTTGTGCGCGTTAATGCCATCGCCAGGGCTTCTGTTAGAAATCACGGGTGGGGGGGCATACAGCCTTATTTCAGGGGCCCCCCCTTCCCAACTGAAGGTGATGCGAGAACATACGGTGGGGGAAAATAATTATTTGGTCCCCTGCTGATTGGGTAAGTTTGCCCACTTACATTGAAATGAAGGGTCTATCATTTTTATCATAGGAGTATTTTTTTCTGATAGAGACAGAATATCAACCAAAAATCCAGAAAAACAAATGCTATATATTACTGTAAGTTGCAGTTCAGAGAGTAAAATAAGTATTTGATCCCCTTTGTACTCGGTGGAGAAGCCCTTGTTGGGAAGCACAGAGGTCAGATGTTTCTTGTAGTTGGTGATCAGGTTTCCACACATCTCAGGAGGGGTTTTGGTCCACTTTACAGATCTTCTCCAAATCCTTAAAGTTTCTTGGCAACTCGAAATTTCAGATCCCTCCATACATTTTCTATAGGATTAAGGTCTGGAGACTGGCTAGGCCACTCCATGACCTTAATGTGCTTCTTCTTGAGCCACTCCTTTGTTGCCTTGGTGGTATGTTTTGGGTCATTGTCATGCTGAAAGACCCATCCATGACCCATCTTCAGTGTTCTGGGTGAGGGAAGAAGGTTCTTCTCCAAGATTTTACAATATATATTTTACAATACATGGCCCCATCTATTGGCCCCTCAATGTGGCAAAGTTGGCCTGTACCTTTAGCAGAGGAACAGCCCCAAGACATAATGTTTTAGCTCCCTCCATACATTTTATAAAGGGATCATAAAGAAATGTTGGAGAGTCAAAGAAGTAAAATAAACAAAGCGAAAAGAGAAAGAAAAAAGAGAAAAACATAAAAAAACGAAAAAGAAAAGAAAAGAAAAACATTTTCTCAAATACAAAAAGGATCATAAAAAAAACTTGGAGCATCAAAGAAGTAAAGAAAAGAAGAAAAAAAAAAAGGAAAAAGGAGAAGAGAAAAAAAAGAGAGAAAAAAGAACATACTGTCCAAAAAACTAAGACAACTAAGAAAACAAAAAAGAAAAGAAAAGAAAAACATTTTCCCAAATACAAAGGGACCATAAAGAAAAGTTGGAGCATCAAAGAAGAAAAGAAAAAACAGGAAAAGGAAATAAAAAAAATAAAAAAGAGAGAGAAAAAAAAGGACATACTGACCAAAAAAACAAGACAACTAAGAAAACAAAAAAGAAAATAAAAGAAAAACATTTTCCCAAATACAAAGGGACCATAAAGAAAAGTTGGAGCATCAAAGAAGAAAAGAAAAAACAGGAAAAGGAAATAAAAAAAATAAAAAAGAGAGAGAAAAAAAAGGACATACTGACCAAAAAACCAAGACAACTAAGAAAACAAAAAAGAAAATAAAAGAAAAACATTTTCCCAAATACAAAGGGACCATAAAGAAAACTTGGAGCATCAAAGAAGTAAAGAAAAGAAGAAAAAGAGAAGAGGAAAAAAAAGAACATACTGTCCAAAAAACTAAGACAACTAAGAAAACAAACGAGAAAATAAAAGAAAAACATTTTCTCAAATACAAAGGGACCATAAAGAAAAGTTGGAGCATCAAAGAAGAAAAGAAAAAGAAGAGAAAAGAGAAATAAAAAAAATATAAAAAAAAAAAGAAAACATATATAAAAAGGAGAAAAGAAAACAAAAGAAAAGATAAAAAAAGAGAATAAAAAAGGAGAAAATAAATGAACAGACTAGTAAATACACAGGACATACTACAACTAAGAAAGCGAAAAAGAAAAGAAAAACATTTTCTCAAATACAAAAAGGATCATAAAGAAAAGTTAGAGCATCAAAGAAGAGAAGAAAAGAAAAAGAAAAGAAAAGGAAAAGAGAGAAAAGGAAAAAAAAGAAAATAAAGAGAAAAGAAAAAAAAGGAGAAAATAAAAGAATAAACTAGAACACACAGGACAAAGTGACCAAAAATATCATTGTTTTTTTTTGTTTTGTTTTTTTACTATATTGTGTATGTTTTTTTTTTTTTTTGCAGAGACCCTAGATCAGGGGTGTCAAACTGGTGGCCCTCCAGCTGTTGCAAAACTACAAGTCCCATGAGGCATTGCAAGGCTAACAGTTACAAGCATGACTCCCACAGGCAGAGGCATGATGGGACTTGTAGTTTCGGAACAGCTGGAGGGCCGCCAGTTTGACACCCCTGCCCTAGAGCATGAGTGCTTATCCTGGGGCCCTCCAGCTGTTGCGGAACTACAAGTCCCATGAGTTGATTTTCTCTTTTTTCCCCCTTATTTCTCTTCTTTTTCCTTTTTTTTCTTTTCTTCTTTGATGCTCAAACTTTTCTTCATGATCTTTTTTGTATTTGAGAAAATTATTTTTTTACATGTAGGAGCGAAGTGTCAGAATTAGCCTGGGTTGAAAAAACGGCAGTAACAAAAACCGTGTGACATAAAAAAAATTGCAAAAGCCACCAATTTATTCTCTAGGGCCACTGCTTTAAAAATAATATATGTTTGGGGGTCTCTAAGTAATACTCAAGCAAAACATACCGATTGTTACATGTGAACAAAAAGTGACAGACAAAGGCCCCGGACTGGAGGTGCTTTTTTTTTTTCTACCTGCCAGTAACACATTTCTTTTCCTAGGGTAAATACGCTCATTAAACCGGTATAAAAAAAATAAGAGTTGTCACCCTCGACGGACTCTCTTGATTTGGAATATTTCTGTACTTTCTGTAGATAAGATTAAGAAGGAGGTGGCTATTATTATGGATGAGGATTCACAGAAAAAAAAAGTTAAAAAAAAAAATTTAAAAAATTGAATAGTCATGTGGAATTGAATGGCAGGGTAACAATAAATAAAAACAAATACAAAAAATAAAAATTGAAAAGGATTGCTATTTGAACAGAAGACGCCTCCCCCCCCCCCCCCCCCCCCCCCATGCATATACAATCACCTGCACTTTCAGGGACTGTCCTTTAGGTGTCGCTGTTGAAGCTGATCCTCATCTTTGTATTCTCTATAGTGAAACAGGAAACAACTAATAATGACACAGAATGTAACATTTCAAAAAGAGAATGTAACATAAATACCCTCCTAGCAAGAGTTACTTTGTAAGTCAAGCTAAGAAAGTTTATTTTATTATTATTTTTTATTTAGTTACTTTTTATTGCCAAACACCAATACAAAAAAAAAAAAAAACAGAAAAATATGATCAGGCATTTTAGCTCTTACAAAAAGGGAAAAAATAAAAAAATGGAAATAATTCAAACAAACACATTTTTTTTCTTTCTTTTGTATGATGGGAGGCCTTACGTTTATTTTGTGTTTGTTTTCTTGATGCTATGGAAAATATGTTATTATTGCTCTTGATTGTTATGTTAAGAGCCGGTTCACACAGGGGCGACCTGTCAGGTGACTCAGCCACCTGATAAGTCGTGGTCCGCAGTAGTCAATGGAACCGTTCTAATAGGAGCGACGGCGACGCATGTCGCTCCGACTTAGAAAAAGGTTCCTGTTCCTCTCCCTATAAGCACAATCAGAAACCTTTCCCTGCAGTAGCTAATGCAGAGTATGTTACAGGAACATATGCAGTGCTGGTGTAATATGCAGAGATTCTCCTATATAATTCTCTCCCTATGGCAACAAGCAGGAACCTTGCCCTAAACTATGTAATGCAGAGTATCTCACAGGGGACAGATGCAGTGCTGGTGTAGATTTCTGAAGCAGGATAGTCCTATCCAGAGCTTTTTTTCTCAGAAAATAGGTGCAGGAACTCAACCACGACCCCGTTCAGATTTCACAAACAGTAGAAGGGTCTTAAAGGGGTATTAAATACCAGAATTGCACTACATACAGTGCAGAGTTCAGGGGGGTTACACACAGAGTGCAGAGCTGTCACTTGTAAACACAGAAACCAGACTTCTGTGTTTACAAGTGATTGTGGTGAGCAGGCACCAAAGGGTCTGGGCCAAAGGTGGTGGAACTGAGTTCCCCCAAGTTCCCCCAGAAAAAAAGCCCTGGTCCTATCTCAATCACTCCCTCAGATCAGCAGCAGCCTGTCCCTACCCTAGCTAAAGCAGAGTGACGAGCTGTGCTGTGTGCCTCTAGCTTATATAGAGGCTGGGTCACATGCTGGGTCACATGCTGCACTGGCCAATCACAGCCATGCCATTAGTAGGCATGGCTGTGATGGCTTCTTAGTCACAGTAGTAAAACAAATGGCAATTGGCTGCCGTGCAGCGCGTTGTTACATAGCCGAACTCCGAACCCGAACCCGAACTTTCAGCAAATTATTCGGGTTCGGGTCCAAAAAAAAATCGGTACGAACTCGAACTTTACAGTTCTCTCAACCCTAATAATCAGGCATTTTAGCTCTTAAAAAAATGGAAATAAAAAAATTGGAACAATTCAAACAAACAACAATTTTTTTTTCTTTGTTTTGTATGGTGGGAGGCCTTGATGATAAATGATGATGATAAATCTTAATAAAAAAACAACAATAATAACAATAAAAAACTATGCTTTTTAAATATTAATATCTCTGCTTATAGAGCAATTTTTCATTTTTACCAAAACAACAAGAAACAAAAACAAGGGGAAACGAATAAGAATAAGGAAGAAGGACGGGAGAGAAGGAAAAAAATAGAAAATAAAAGGAGAATGCTACTGTATAGTGGTAGTAATATTCCAGCAGGTCAAGTCACAGAAATCTCATAATAATGTTACAATAATAAAAAAATGATACAAAAATATTAATAACACACTTGTACGTGTTAAAAAAATTATAATTTCTATTTGGTTGCTGAACAGTGCCGTTTTTATTTTTATTTTATTTAATTACTTTTTATTGCCATTTCAAACACCAATAAAAAAAAAAAGAACAGAAAAATATAATCAGGCATTTTAGCTCTTACAAAAAGGGAAATAATAACAATAAAAAATAATGGAACAAATCAAACAAACAACAAATATATTATTTAAATATTAATATCTCTGCTTATAGAGCAATTTTTCATTTTTACCAAAACAACAAAAACAAGGGCAAAAAGGTAAAATAATAAAAATAAGAAAGAAGGAGGGGAGAGAGGGACAAAATAGAAAAGAAAAGAAGAATGTTAGTGCATAGTGATTCCAGGTCAAGTCACAGTTAGAAATCTCATAATATTATTACAATAATAAAAAAACGATACAAAAATTTTAATTACACACTTGTACGTGTTAAAAAAATAATAATTTCTATTTGGTTGCTGAACAATGCCGTTTTTATTTTTATTTTACTTAATTAATTTTTATTGCCATTTCAAACACCAATAAAAAAAAGAACAGAAAAATATAATCAGGCATTTTAGCTCTTACAAAAAGAAAAATAATAACAATAAAAAATAATGGAACAATTCAAACAAACAACAAATATATTATTTAAATATTAATATCTCTGCTTATAGAGCATTTTTTTCATTTTTACCAAAACAACAAAAAACAAGGGCAAAGAGGGAAAATAATAAAAATAAGAAAGGAGTAAGGGACAAAAATAGAAAAGAAAAGAAGAATGTTAGTGTATAGTGATTCCAGGTCAAGTCACAGTTAGAAATCTCATAATATTGTTACAATAAAAAAAAATTCTCATAATATTGTTACAATAAAAAAAAAATATTCTCATAATATTGTTACAATAAAAAAAATTCTCATAATATTGTTACAATAAAAAAAATATTCTCATAATATTGTTACAATAAAAAAAAATCTCATAATATTGTAGATACAAACATAAATCTACAAACTTCTATGTGTTAAAAAAAAAGGAAATTTCTATTTGGTCGCCGTACAATGCCGTTTTGCATTGAACTGAGGAAATGAACAGTATCACCGCCCCCCCCCCCCCCCCCCCCCCCCCCCGCACCTCTGGCCAAACACGATACTGCACACCCCATTAACTTGAATTCTGCTCGTTTTGCGTGACAACTTTTGCAAACCGAGTCATAATAAAAAAAAAAAAAATGTGCTCGTTATTCAAAAACGCTTATTAACCGCGTTACTCATGAACCAAGGTTCCATTGTACAGTGATCAGCGCTAAAAAAAATGCACTGTCACTGTATTAATGACACTGGCTGGGAAGGGGTTAACATCCGGGGTGACCAAAGGGTTAAATATATGCCTAGGGAGTGCTTACTCACTGTGGGGGGAGGTGCTTTGACTAGAGAATCCTTCTTACACACGCCGCACCCCCCCCCCCCCCACGAGATGCAGCGTATCCATAGGAATCTCTTGGAGGCGGCGAGCAGGAGGAGCGACAGAGCTCGGCGCTGGGGTCGCGGAGGGCGAATATTGCGGATGCCGAGCCACTGTTATCTACAATATCGCGGTCACCTACTGTAAGTGTCACCGGTGCCTCTGCGCACCTCTGGCCAAATGCGGTACTGCACCACCGGCGCCCCCTGCACCTCTGGCCAAATGCGGTATGCACACCCCATTACTTTGAATTTGAGACAAAACATGAAAACCGAGTCAGAATTAAAAAAAATATATAAAAGTCGCTCGTTATTCAAAACGCTCGCTAACGGCGTTACTCGTAAACTGAGTTTCCACTGTATAATCTTCGCCATCTAGTGGAAAGATGTGGTATAGCTTTTAGAAATGAGACAAAATAAATATACCTCGTTTTGGCCACTAGTTGGAGCTGGCCATATAAGAATTAGTCTATTAGATAAAATACGGGGACATTTCGACCAGGTTGACGCCCCCCCGACATTTGCGCAATTGATATTTTTTATAAATGGACATCAGAGACTGTTTTTAGCGGCTGTTTGGATGCCTGAGCCGCGTATTGACTTAGTACATAACAATGGAATGAAATATGTCTGTGTACTCCATGTCACTGATACAGCGCGGCGCTGATAGGGTTGTCCTGACAGCGGCTGAACGCCGTCTGAATGGCGAGGAATTCAACCAGAAGAACAAATCTTCCGCTCATAGAGACGACAACTGTGCAGGTCCGGAGGTCCCCTTAATGTTCTCAATCATTCTTGACCCACCATGAACACACAATCTCCTTCAAAAGATGTTTTTCTTATTCCTTATAAGATGTAAACATTTGAAAAAATATATATTTTATAAATCCTGTCTATTTTTAGGCTTACAAAAAAAAACAGTTATTAAAACTAGGGTTGTCCCGATAGCACTTTTTTAGGAACGAGTACAAGTACCGATACTTTTATTCAAGTAGTCGCCGATACCGAATACCGATACTTTTTTTAAACGTGTCCCCAAATGCAGCCATGTCCCCCACATATTGCAGCCATGTCCCCCACATATTGCAGCCATGTCCCCCACATTGCAGCCATGTCCCCCCACATACAGCCATGTCCCCCACATATTGCAGCCATGTCCCCCCCACATATGTAGCCATGTCCCCCCACATACAGCAATGTCCCCCACATTGCAGCCATGTCCCCCACATACAGCAATGTCCCCCACATTGCAGCCATGTCCCCCACATTGCAGCCATGTCCCCCCATATACAGCCATGTCCCCCACATATTGCCATGTCCCCCACATATTGCAGCCATGCCCCCCCATATTGCAGCCATGTCCCCCACATTGCAGCCATGTCCCCGCATATACAGCCATGTCCCCCACATATTGCAATGTCCCCCACATATTGCAGCCATGTCCCCCCCATATTGCAGCCATGCCCCCCTACCTGATGATGATACCGCCGCCACCGTATATACAAAGCCGCCGCCGCCGTGAACATTATAGGCAGTGCCTTTTAATAGCTATTTTCCCTGCCGCGCGCCATGTTAAGGACACTCCCTCTTGCTCGGGATTGGACCGATCCGAGCAAGGGGGAGTGTCTATACACGCGCAGCGGGAAAACAGCTATTCAAAGGTGCCTATAATGTTCGCGGCGGCGGCAGCTGGTTTGTATATACGGCAGCGGGGTCGGGTTCGCTTATGCGGCGTTGGCGGCGGCGGCGGGGGCGGCGGGCAAGTATTCTATTTGGGTATCGGGTGTATTTGCGGGAGTACAAGTACTCCCGCAAATACTCGGTTTCGGTCCCGATAACGATACTAGTATCGGTATCGATACAACCCTAATTAAAACGTACACTATATTCCCAAAAGTATTGGGACGCCTGCCTTTACACGCACATGAAGTTTAATGGCATCCCAGTCTTAGTCCGTAGGGTTCAATATTGAGTTGGCCCCGCCCTTTGCAGCTATAACAGCTTCAACTCTTCTGGGAAGGCCATCCACAAGAATTAGGAGTGTCTATGGGAAAGTTTGACCATTCTTCCAGAAGAGGATTTGTGAGGTCAGGCACTGATCTTGGATGAAAAGGCCTGGCTCGCAGTCTCTGCTCTAAATCATCCCATCGGGTTGGGCTTGGTTCCTTAGTTTCAGTGGTCCAGAGGTCAGGACTCTGTGCAGGCCAGTCAAGTTCCTCCACCCCAAACTCGCTCTTCCATGTCTTTATGAACCTTGCTTTGTACACTGGTGTGCAGTCATGTTGGAACAGGAATGGGCGGTCCCCAAACTCTTCCCACAAAGTTGGGAGCATGAAATTGTCCCAAATGTCTTGGTATGCTGACGCCTTAAGAGTTCCCATCACTGGAACTAAGGGGCCAAACCCAACCCCTGAAAGACAACCCCACCCCATAATTAGGGTTGCCACTTTTTCTTCAAGCCAAACCCAAACACTTTGCACAGCATTTTTTTTCTACTCTGCCTCTCCTCGGCCTCTCCTCAGCCTCTCCTCAGCCTCTCCTCTGCCTCTCCTCTGCCTCTCCTCCGCCTTTCCCCCGCCTCTCCTCTGCCTCTCCTTGGCCTCTCTCTGCCTCTCCTCTGCCTCTCCTCTGCCTCTCTCTGCCTCTCTCTGCCTCTCCTCTGCTTCTCCTCTGCCTCTCCTCGGCCTCTCCTCGGCCTCTCCTCGGCCTCTCCTCTGGCTCTCTGACTTATCTCGGCCTCACTTCTGCCTCTCCTCTTCCTCTCCTCGGCATCTCCTCGGCCTCTCCTCTGCCTCTCCTCTGCCTCTCTGACTTTTCTCGGCCTCACTTCTGTTTCTCCTCTGCCTCTCCTCGGCCTCTCCTCTGCCTCTCCTCTGCCTCTCCTCGGCCTCTCCTCTGTCTCTCCTCTGCCTCTAATCTGTCTCTCCTCTGCCTCTCCTCGACCTCTCCTCGGCCTCTCCTCTGCGTCTCCTCGGCCTCTCCTCTGCCTCTCCTCTGCCTCTCCTCGGCCTCTCCTCTGCCTCTCCTCGGCCTCTCCTCTGCCTCTCCTCTGCCTCTCCTCGGCCTCTCCTCTGTCTCTCCTCTGCCTCTCCTCTGTCTCTCCTCTGCCTCTCCTCTGCCCATCCTCGGCCTCTCCTCTGCCTCTCCTCTGTCTCTCCTCGGCCTCTCCTCTGCCTCTCCTCGGCCTCTCCTCTGTCTCTCCTCTGTCTCTCCTCTGTCTCTCCTCTGCCTCTCCTCGGCCTCTCCTCGGCCTCTCCACTGCGTCTCCTCTGCCTCTCCTTTGCCTCTCCTCTGCCTCTCCTCGGCCTCTCCTCTGTCTCTCCTCTGTCTCTCCTCTGTCTCTCCTCTGTCTTTCCTCGGTGTAGTGAAGCTCCTTTTAGAAGGACGGAGTAATCTGTGGGGTAGTGGAGTTCCCAGCAGCGAGTTTACAGATACTTCCCAGATAAATAATTGTCAGGAAACCAAAATCACAGACTGGGAGCAGAGCGAGGTCTGACGTGTTTACAGAAAAAGCACAAAGTGTGATTTGCCGGCGTTGGGGGACCGCTCCCCTCCCCCTCCTCCTCCTCTGGGTGATGGACTCACCGAGGTGATGGAAAATTGCTGACCAATAAGATCCAGACTTGTTTGAGAATCTCACTGGGCAAAGGATAACAACTCGAAATAGGTGGCCACCTGTGCAAAAAAAAGTTCACACATGAAATTTCCTCGCTACTAAATATTCCACGGTCAGATGTTAGTGGTAATATAACAAAGTGGAAGCAACTGGGAACAACAGCAACTCAGCCATGAAGTGAGTGAGTAACTTGTATAGCGCAAAAAATGCGAACTTAATCGCCTCAAGGCGCTTCGCTTCCAGTGTCGTCCTGATCCTTAGTAGAGGTGGGTCTTCAGTTTTTTTCCTAAAAGCCTCTTGGTTTTCCTCCATGCGGATGTTTGTGGGTAGAGCGTTCCAGAGCCGGGTCCTTGGACTGCGAATCTTCATTCTACCTTCGATTTGTAGCGGGATTTAGGGATTTGGAGAAGGTTTTGGTTGGTTGACCGGAGCACGCGGTTGGTGACGCAGGGTTTTATTTTGTCGCTTAGTATTGAGGAGCGTTTCCTTGTGTACATTTGTGGGTGAGGCAGAGCATCTTGGAGATTGATTCCCATGTTTTTTTTCCTGTTACCAATAGGGATGAGCTTCGAGTTCGAGTCGAACATTGCCGAACAGAGCCGAACACGCAGGAAATTCGGCACCAAACCGAAAGAAACACAACGCCGCAACCCCGGGCAAGATGCAGATGGACCCCTCCAACCCCGCGCAAGGCCGCAGACGGACGCCGGACAAGGCCGCCGATGGACACCATCAAGGCTGGACGGACCCCGTGCAAGGCCGCACACGGACACCGGACAAGGCCGCCGATGGACACTGTGCAAGACAGCAGACGGACACCGACAAGGCTGGACGGACACGCGCAAAGCCGCAGACGGATGCCGGACAAGGCCGCCGATGGACGCCGTGCAAGACAGCAGACGGACACCGACAAGGCTGGACGGACCCCGCGCAAAGCCGCAGACGGACGCCGGACAAGGCCGCCGATGGACGCCGTGCAAGAGAGCAGACGGACACCGACAAGGCTGGACGGACCCCGTGCAAGGCCGCAGACGGACGCCGGACAAGGCCGCCGATGGACGCCGTGCAAGACAGCAGACGGACACCGACAAGGCTGGACGGACCCCGCGCAAAGCCGCAGACGGGCGCCAGACAAGGCTGCCGATGGACGCCGTGCAAGAGAGCAGACGGACACCGACAAGGCTGGACGGACCCCGTGCAAGGCCGCAGACGGACGCCGGACAAGGCCGCCGATGGACGCCGTGCAAGACAGCAGACGGACACCGACAAGGCTGGACGGACCCCGCGCAAAGCCGCAGACGGACGCCAGACAAGGCCGCCGATGGACGCCGTGCAAGACAGCAGATGACGAGCATCCAAAATGTACGTTTTTTATTTCCTAAACTTCCCTTCTAAGGTAGGGGTGGGCGTTATACGCCGGGCGCGCGGTATACCCCGATGAATACGGTAAATATAAAGACCACTCAGTGCTGCCCTCTCTCCTAGTGCAGGCTGGCTGGTCTTGTCTCCGCCCCCTCCTGTTGTTTCCTGCATTCAGTCTGTAGTGGGTGGAGCCTGCTGGGCCCCTCCCACAGCTCTGCATTCTGCACAGCACAGGGATGATGTCACTGCTACTTTTACGAGGTAATATCTGGATTCGAAAAGGCATTTGGTGCTCACACAGTGGATTTCTATCCTTTTTTTTTGGCTATTGAGGAATATATTTAAATGATATGAAATGTCCAGAGTTCGGCTTTAAAGTTTCTATTTTTGCTGTGTCAGATGTGGTGAGGGGGGTGAGGGGGGGGGGGTGAGGGAGGGGGTGGGGGGGGCTACTGTGTGACATTAAACACAAGGAGCTGTCATAATGTATAGCGAGGAGGTCAATAGCCCCGGGTGCAGATGAGTCTTCTCCATCAGTTTATAGCACTTTATCTCTCACATAGGAAGTTCTAATAATGCTGACCAGGAAATCTCGGCCATTGTGAGGCTCCTCTATCTGTCTGGGGGGCCTGGCGACCAGCGATTAACCCTTTCTGTACATTGTGTATGGTATTGGAGAGTTTCCTGCCTCGCTTGGCGGCCAACACTGAACTGCCCACATCAGTCACCTGAGGAGCTTACAATCTATTGTCCGCACCAGTGATTAATCATCGGTCACTTGTGAGGGGGAGGAACTGTTCTGCCAATTCTTCTGTCCATAGAAATCATTTTCCTTTCTACAGGAGACAGAAAATGAATACAAAGTGTAAGTTCACCTTTAGCAAGATTTTCCCGGCACCCCTCTAGGCAATAGTACATACCAGCGCTCCTCCTGTTTTTGTACATGTCCCCCCCATTACACATGCAGGGGTGTCTTAATGCATGGGCACATCTGGGCACTGCCCAGGGGCCCCATGATAATCTTGCATTACATCATACTTGCCAACTGGCCCAGATTTGCTGGCACAGTCACGCTTTTTACTAAGTTGTCCCGGAATGGCCCGGGCAGCATCCCAAAACCTGTACTGTGTCCACCTGACTCCCCCTGTACTGTGTCCTACTGATCCCAGGACTGTGCCCTCCTGATCTCTGTACTGTGCCCACCTTATCCCAGTACTGTGCCCTCCTGATCCCTATACTGCGCCCTCCTGATCCCTATACTGTGCCCTCCTGATCCCTATACTGCGCCCTCCTGATCCCTATACTGTGCCCTCCTGATCCCTATACTGCGCCCTCCTGATCCCTATACTGTGCCCTCCTGATCCCAGTACTGTGCCCTCCTGATCCCAGTACTGTGCCCTCCGGATCCCAGTACTGTGCCCTCCTGATCCCAGTACTGTGCCCTCCTGATCCCAGCACTGTGCCCTCCTGATCCCAGTACTGTGCCCTCCTGATCCCTATACTGCACCCTCCTGATCCCTATACTGTGCCCTCCTGATCCCTATACTGCGCCCTCCTGATCCCTATACTGTGCCCTCCTGATCCCTATACTGCGCCCTCCTGATCCCTATACTGTGCCCTCCTGATCCCAGTACTGTGCCCTCCTGATCCCTGTACTGTGCTCTCCTGGTCCCAGCACTGTCTCCTTCTGATCCCAGTACTGTGCCCTCCTGATCCCAGTACTGTGCCCTCCTGATCCCAGTACTGTGCCCTCCGGATCCCAGTACTGTGCCCTCCTGATCCCAGTACTGTGCCCTCCTGATCCCAGTACTGTGCCCTCCTGATCCCAGTACTGTGCCCTCCGGATCCCAGTACTGTGCCCTCCGGATCCCAGTACTGTGCCCTCCTGATCCCAGTACTGTGCCCTCCTAATCCCAGTACTGTGCCCTCCTGATCCCAGTACTGTGCCCTCCTGATCCCAGTACTGTGCCCTCCGGATCCCAGTACTGTGCCCTCCGAATCCCAGTACTGTGCCCTCCTGATCCCAGTACTGTGCCCTCCTGATCCCAGTACTGTGCCCTCCTGATCCCAGTACTGTGCCCTCCTGATCCCAGTACTGTGCTCTCCTGATCCCAGCACTGTCTCTTTCTGATTCCAGTACTGTGCCCTCCTGATCCCAGCACTGTGCCCTCCTGATCCCAGCACTGTGCCCTCCTGATCCCAGTACTGTGCCCTCTGTATCCCAGTACTGGGCCCTCCTGATCCCAGCAATGTGCCCTCCGGATCCCAGCACTGTGCCCTCCTGATCCCAGCACTGTGCCCTCCTGATCCCAGTACTGTGCCCTCTTGATCCCAGTACTGTGCCCTCCGTACCGGATACCAGTACTGTGCCCTTCTGATCCCAGTATGGTGCTCTCCTGATCCCAGCACTGTGTTCTTCTGATCCCAGTACTGGGCCCTCCTGATCCCAGTATTGGACCCTCCTGATCCCAGCACTGTGCCCTCCTAAACCCAGCACTGTGCCCTCCTGATCCCAGCACTGTGCCCTCCTGATTCCAGTACTGTGCCCTCCGGATACCAGTACTGTGCCCTCCGGATACCAGTATTGTGCCCTCCGGATCCCAGTATTGTGCCCTCCTGATCCAGTATGGTGCTCTCCTGATCCCAGCACTGTGTTCTTCTGATCCCAATACTGGGCCCTCCTGATCCCAGTATTGGACCCTCCTGATCCCAGCACTGTGCCCTCCTAAACCCAGCACTGTGCCCTCCTGATCCCAGCACTGTGCCCTCCTGATCCCTACTGTGCCCTCCGGGATACCAGTACTGTGCCCTCCGGATACCAGTATTGTGCCCTCCGGATCCCAGTATTGTGCCCTCCTGATCCCAGTATTGTGCCCTCCTGATCCCAGTATTGTGCTCTTCTGATCCCAGTATTGTGCCCTCCGGATCCCAGTATTGTGCCCTCCTGATCCCAGTATTGTGCCCTCCTGATCCCAGTATTGTGCTCTCCTGATCCCAGTATTGTGCCCTCCTGATCCCAGCACTGTGCCCTCCGGATACCAGTACTGTGCCCTCCGGATCCCAGTACTGTGCCCTCCTGATCCCAGTACTGTGCCCTCCTAATCCCAGTACTGTGCCCTCCTGATCCCAGTACTGTGCCCTCCTGATCCCAGTACTGTGCCCTCTGGATCCCAGTACTGTGCCCTCCGAATCCCAGTACTGTGCCCTCCTGATCCCAGTACTGTGCCCTCCTGATCCCAGTACTGTGCCCTCCTGATCCCAGTACTGTGCTCTCCTGATCCCAGCACTGTCTATTTCTGATTCCAGTACTGTGCCCTCCTGATCCCAGGCACTGTGCCCTTCCTGATCCCAGCACTGTGCCCTCCTGATCCCAGTACTGTGACCCTCTGTGTATCCCTAGTTACTGGGCCCTCCTGATCCCAGCAATGTGCCCTCCGGATCCCAGCACTGTGCCCTCCTGATCCCAGCACTGTGCCCTCCTCTGATCCCAGTACTGTGCCCTCTTGATCCCAGTACTGTGCCCTCCGGATCCCAGTACTGTGCCCTCCTGATCCCAGTATGGTGCTCTCCTGATCCCAGCACTGTGTTTCTTCTGATCCCAGTACTGGGCCCTCCTGGATGTTTTCTGATCCCAGTATTGAGCCCTCCTGATCCCAGCACTGTGCCCTCCTAAACCCAGCACTGTGCCCTCCGGATACCAGTACTGTGCCCTCCGGATACCAGTATTGTGCCCTCGGATCCCAGTATTGTGCCCTCCTGATCCAGTATGGTGCTCTCCTGATCCCAGCACTGTGTTCTTCTGATCCCAATACTGGGCCCTCCTGATCCCAGTATTGGACCCTCCTGATCCCAGCACTGTGCCCTCCTAAACCCAGCACTGTGCCCTCCTGATCCCAGCACTGTGCCCTCCTGATCCCAGTACTGTGCCCTCCGGATACCAGTACTGTGCCCTCCGGATACCAGTATTGTGCCCTCCGGATCCCAGTATTGTGCCCTCCTGATCCCAGTATTGTGCCCTCCTGATCCCAGTATTGTGCTCTTCTGATCCCAGTATTGTGCCCTCCGGATCCCAGTATTGTGCCCTCCTGATCCCAGTATTGTGCCCTCCTGATCCCAGTATTGTGCTCTCCTGATCCCAGTATTGTGCCCTCCTGATCCCAGCACTGTGCCCTCCGGATACCAGTACTGTGCCCTCCGGATCCCAGTACTGTGCCCTCCTGATCCCAGTACTGTGCCCTCCTAATCCAGTTACTGTGCCCTCCTGATCCCAGTACTGTGCCCTCCTGATCCCAGTTACTGTGCCCTCTGGATTCCCAGTACTGTTGCCCTCCGAATCCCAGTACTGTGCCCTCCTGATCCCAGTACTGTGCCCTCCTGATCCCAGTACTGTGCCCTCCTGATCCCAGTACTGTGCTCTCCTGATCCCAGCACTGTCTATTTCTGATTCCAGTACTGTGCCCTCCTGATCCCAGCACTGTGCCCTCCTGATCCCAGCACTGTGCCCTCCTGATCCCAGTACTGTGCCCTCTGTATCCCAGTACTGGGCCCTCCTGATCCCAGCAATGTGCCCTCCGGATCCCAGCACTGTGCCCTCCTGATCCCAGCACTGTGCCCTCCTGATCCCAGTACTGTGCCCTCTTGATCCCAGTACTGTGCCCTCCGGATACCAGTACTGTGCCCTCCTGATCCCAGTATGGTGCTCTCCTGATCCCAGCACTGTGTTCTTCTGATCCCAGTACTGGGCCCTCCTGATCCCAGTATTGGACCCTCCTGATCCCAGCACTGTGCCCTCCTAAACCCAGCACTGTGCCCTCCTGATCCCAGCACTGTGCCCTCCTGATTCCAGTACTGTGCCCTCCGGATACCAGTACTGTGCCCTCCGGATACCAGTATTGTGCCCTCCGGATCCCAGTATTGTGCCCTCCTGATCCCAGTATGGTGCTCTCCTGATCCCAGCACTGTGTTCTTCTGATCCCAATACTGGGCCCTCCTGATCCCAGTATTGGACCCTCCTGATCCCAGCACTGTGCCCTCCTAAACCCAGCACTGTGCCCTCCTGATCCCAGCACTGTGCCCTCCTGATCCCAGTACTGTGCCCTCCGGATACCAGTACTGTGCCCTCCGGATACCAGTATTGTGCCCTCCGGATCCCAGTATTGTGCCCTCCTGATCCCAGTATTGTGCTCTTCTGATCCCAGTATTGTGCCCTCCGGATCCCAGTATTGTGCCCTCCTGATCCCAGTATTGTGCCCTCCTGATCCCAGTATTGTGCTCTCCTGATCCCAGTATTGTGCCCTCCTGATCCCAGCACTGTGCCCTCCGGATACCAGTACTGTGCCCTCCGGATCCCAGTATTGTGCCCTCCTGATCCCAGTATTGTGCCCTCCTGATCCCAGTATTGTGCCCTCCTGATCCCAGTATTGTGCCCTCCTGATCCCAGTATTGTGCTCTTCTGATCCCAGTATTGTGCCCTCCGGATCCCAGTATTGTGCCCTCCTGATCCCAGTATTGTGCCCTCCTGATCCCAGTATTGTGCTCTCCTGATCCCAGTATTGTGCCCTCCTGATCCCAGCACTGTGCCCTCCGGATACCAGTACTGTGCCCTCCGGATCCCAGTATTGTGCCCTCCTGATCCCAGTATTGTGCCCTCCTGATCCCAGTATTGTGCCCTCCTGATCCCAGTATTGTGCTCTCCTGATCCCAGTATTGTGCCCTCCTGACTCCCCCTGTACTCTGCCTCCTGCACCATGACATGTTTTCTCATGGTCTAACCACTTAAGGACAGGTCTATTTTTTAACACTTGGGCCTAGATTCACGTAGGGCAGCGTAACTATGAGCGGGCGTAGTGTATCGTATTTACGCTACGCCGCCACAACTTAGGACGCAAGTGCAGTATTCTCAAAGCACTTGCGTCCTAAGTTACGCCGGTGTAGCATAAATGTCCCGGCGTAAGCGCGCCTAATTCAAATATGGAAGAGGTGGGCGTGTTTTATGTAAATTAATCGTGACCCGGATAGATAGATAGAATGCCTAAGATACGTTAAACACTGCCTACGACGTGAACATAACTTACGCACAGCCCAATTCGCGTACGACTTACGCAAACTACGTAAAAAGATACGCTTGTTCCGACGTCCATACCTTGCACGGGCTGCGCCACCTAGAGAGCAGCTTTATCTTTACGCTGGCGTATGTCTTACGTAAATGGCATAACTAATTGCGACGGGCGCGCGTAGGTTCGAGAATCGGCGTATCTAGCTCGTTTGCATATTCGTCACGGAAATCAACGGAAGCGCCACCTAGCGGCCAGCGTAAATATGCACCCAAGATACGACGGCGTAGGAGACTTACGCCGCTCATATCTTGGCCGAATTTATGCGTAACTGATTCTAAGAATCAGGCACGCATATACGACAGCGCAGATTCGGACTTACGAAAGCGTACTTGGACATACGCCGGCGTAAGTCTTTGAGAATCTGGCCCACGGTGTTTACAAGTTAAAATCAGATTTTTTTTGCTAGAAAATCACTTAGAACACCAAACATTATATATATTTTTGTTCCAGACACCCTAGAGAATAAAATGGCAGTCATTGCAATACTTTATGTCACACGGTATTTGCACAGCGGTCTTACAAGCGCAATTTTTGGGGAAAAATGCGCTATATTGAATAAAAAAATAAGACAACAGTAAAGTTAGCCCAATTTTTTTTATATTGTTACACCGAGTAAATTGATACCCAACATGTCACGCTTCAAAATTGCGCCCGCTCGTTGAATGGCATCAAACTTTGATACTTAAAAATCTCCACAGGCGACGTTTAAAAATGTCTACAGGTTACCAGCTTTGAGTTACAGAGGAGGTCTAGGGCTAGAATTATTGCTCTCGCTCTACTGATCGCGGCGATACCTCACATGTGTGGTTTAAACACCGTTTTCATAAGCGGGCGCGAATTACGTATGCTTCCGCTTCTGCGCACAAGCTCAGCAGTATGGGGCACTTTAAAAAAATGTTTCTTATTTATTTTTATTTTTTTATTTTTACACTGTCCCTTTAAAAAAAAAAAGGTGGATCACTTTTATTCCTATTACAAGGAATGTAAACATCCCTTGTAATAGATAAAAGCAGGACAGGTCCTCATATATGAGATCTGGGGGGTCAAAAAGACGTCACATCTCATATTTACACTAAAATGCAATAAAAATAAAAATAAATAAATATTTCCCTTTTAAGGCCATTGGGCGTAAGTGACGCTTTACGTTGGTTCCGTCATCCAATGTTATGGAGTCGAGTGGGGCGGGGGGCATCTTTACCTCACTTGACTTAATGCCTCAGAGGGCAAAATACCGGATCGTCTCCGCCACTACCGACGGCTCCGGTAATGTGGCGGGGGGGGGGGGGGGGGGGGGGGGTTTCCCCACAAATAGAGCTTTCTTTTGGTGGTATTTGACCACCTCTGCGGTTTTTATTTTTTGCGCTATAAACAAAAAAAAATAGCGACAATTTTGAAAAAAAAATTCAATATTTTTTACTTTTTGTTATAATAAATATTCAATTTTTTAAATCTTTTTAAATATTGTTTTTTCTCAGTCTAGGCTGATACGTATTCTTCTACATATTTATGGTATATATAAAAAAAAAAAAAAATCGCAATAAGCGTACCGTGATTGGTTTGTGCAAAAGTGATAGCACCTACAAAATAGGGGACAGAATTATTACATTTTTTTTTTTTTTTACTAGTAATGGCGACGATCTGCGATTTTTGTCAGGACTGCGATATTGCGGCGGACACATCGGACACTTTTGACACCATTTTTGGGACCATTCACATTTATACAGCGATCAGTGCTATAAATATGCACTGATTACTGTATAAATGTGACTGGGAGGGAAGGGGTTAACACTAGGGGGCGATGAAGGGGTTAAATGTGTTCCTTAGGAAGTGATTCTAACTGTAGGGGGAGGGGACTGACTGGAGGAGGTGGGCGATCTGTGTACAAGCACGCGCATTGGCACTGCAGTGATGCGCTGGGCAGGCGCGTGCTCCGCCGGCGGCGCTCGCTCGCCCCCCAGTGGCCGGAGGAGCCGAGGACCTCAATAGACGTCCTTCCGGCATTGTAGAGCCACCTTGTGGCCGTCAATGTTCAATGACGGGGCTTCAAGTGGTTAAAATCAATTTTATTGAAAGTAATAATAAATATATGTTTTATTCTATCAACTATTTATACTTTAACCACTTCAGACCCGCGCTATAGCCGAATGACGCCTAAAGCGTGGGTCTGAATATCCAACATGCCCCTCTGGGCGTTCCCAGCGCGTGCTCCAGAGAGCGCTGCGGGGAAGCTCTGCGTTGGCCCTGTCCCTTGGACACAGCCAATCACAGATCACCGCGAACGGCCAATCAGAGTGGCCGTTTGCGATGCGATCTGTGCGGCGAATGAGAGATGATCTCATATGTAAACATATGGGATCATTTCTCATTGCCGTTTTACACAGAGACAGCGTCCTGTCTATGGAGAGGAGGAGACCGATCTGTGTTCCTTGTACATAGGGACACAGATCGGTCACCTCCCCAGTCACCCCCCCTCCCCCCACAGTTAGAACACTATACAGCAGGGGTGTCAAACTGGCGGCCCTCCAGCTGTTCCGAAACTACAAGTCCCATCATGCCTCTGCCTGCGGGAGTCATGCTTGTAACTGTTAGCCTTGCAATGCCTCATGGGACTTGTAGTTTTGCAACAGCTGGAGGGCCACCAGTTTGACACCCCTGCTATACAGGATACACATTTAACCCCTTCCTCACCCCCTAGTGTTAACCCCTTCAATGCCAGTCACATTTATACAGTAATTAGTGCATATTTATAGCACCGATCGCAGTATAAATGTGAATGGCGCCAAAAATGTGTCAAAAGTCTCCGATGTGTCCGCCATAACGTCGCAGTCCCAATAAAAATCGCAGATCGCCGCCATTTCTAGTAAAAAAAAAATTAATAAAAAATAATAAGTCTGTCCCCTATTTTGTAAGCGCTATAACTTTTGCGCAAACCAGTCGCTTATTGCGATTTTTTTTTTTTTACCAAAAATATGTAGAAGAATACGTATCGCCCTAAACTGAGAAAAAATATTTTTTTTTAAATTGGGTTATTTATTATAGCAACAATTAAAAAATATTGCATTTTTTTTCAAAATTGTGGCTCTATTTTTGTTTATAGCGCAAAAAATAAAAAACGCACAGGCGATCAAATACCACCAAAAGAAAGCTCTACTTGTGGGGAAAAAAGGACGTCAATTTTGTTTGGGAGACACGTCGCACGACCGCGCAATTGTCAGTTAAAGCGACGCAGTGCCGGAAGCTGAAATTTCACCTGGGCAGGAGGGGGGTATATGTGCCCGGTATGGAAGTGGTTAATTCGTTGTGTAAAATTGGGGGCAGGCAGGTTAGGGGCCCCAGTGCATTACTTTGCCCTATGATGCTATTAAGATGGCCCTGCTGTGAAGAGGAGGGGCTCGCCCCTAAAAACAAGCCGACCTCTCTATCCACAGTCTGGATGCTACAATTGTGCGCCCCCTAGCTGCCGCTCCAGGCTGTTCAAGCTTTGCATGTGCGCTCTCCCAGTTCAGTAGTAGCCGCTCTGGGCTGCCTAAGATACGTGTGTGCGCGGTGCGCTCTCTCCTTCACTCACCTTCACGGGTGAAAAAAAAAGAAAGAGCAAAAAAAAAACGCTTTACTGTCGTTTTTGCGGCACTTTTGGTTCGCTAGCGGGACGGTTTTAACCCCCACTAACGGACGAATAAGGGTTAAAAGTTCCCCTCAAAGTGCCGCTGCAGTGGCGCTTTGCCAGCGCTGCCTGTGGATTTCAATGGTCAGGGGTGCACTATTCCTCCCAGTGCTTTCACACTGGGGTGCTACCAGCGCAGCGCCCCAGTGTGAAAGCACTGGGAGGAACAGTCCTTCCATCATTGGTGTCAGTGGGAGGAATAGTGCCCCATCATTGGTATCAATGGGAGGAATAGTGCCCCATCATTGGTATCAGTGGGAGGAATAGTCCCCATCATTGGTGTCTGTGGGAGGAATAGTCCCCATCATTGGTGTCTGTGGGAGGAATAGTGCCCCATTATTGGTATCAGTGGGAGGAATAAAGCCCCATCATTGGTGTCAGTGGCAGGAATAGTGACCCATCATTTGTGTTATTGTGAGGAATAGTGCCCCATCATTGGTGTCAGTGGCAGGAATAGTCCCCCATCATTGGTATCAGTGAGAGGAATAGTCCCCCATCATTGGTATCAGTGAGAGGAATAGTGCCCCATCATTTGTGTCATTTGGAGGAATAGTCCCCCATCATTGGTATCATTGGGAGGAATAGTCCCCCATCATTGGTATCAGTGAGAGGAATAGTCCCCCATCATTGGTATCAGTGAGAGGAATAGTGCCCCATCATTTGTGTCATTTGGAGGAATACTCCCCCATCATTGGTATCAGTGAGAGGAATAGTCCCCCATCATTGGTATCAGTGAGAGGAATAGTGCCCCATCATTTGTGTCGTTTGGAGGAATAGTCCCTCATCATTGGTATCAGTGGGAGGAATAGTGTCCCATCATTGGTATCATTTGGAGGAATAGTGACCCATCATTTGTGTTATTGTGAGGAATAGTGCCCCATCATTTGTGTCAGTGGCAGGAATAGTCCCCGATCATTGGTATCAGTGAGAGGAATAGTGCCCCATCATTTGTGTCATTTGGAGGAATAGTCCCCTATCATTGGTATCAGTGAGAGGAATAGTGTCCCATCATTGGTATCATTGGGAGGAATAGCCCCCCATCATTGGTATCAGTGGGAGGAATAGTGTCCCATCATTTGTGTCAGTGGGATGAATAGTGCCCCACCATTGGTATTAGTGAGAGGAATAGTCCCCCATCATTGGTATCAGTGAGAGGAATAGTGCCCCATCATTTGTGTCGTTTGGAGGAATAGTCCCCGATCATTGGTATCAGTGAGAGGAATAGTGTCCCATCATTGGTATCATTGGGAGGAATAGCCCCCCATCATTGGTATCAGTGAGAGGAATAGTGTCCCATCATTAGTGTCAGTGGGAGGAATAGTGCCCCATCATTTGTGTCAGTGGGAGGAATAGTGACCCATCATTTGTGTTATTGTGAGGAATAGTGCCCCATCATTGGTATCATTGGGAGGAATAGTGTCCTATCATTGGGAGGAATAGTTGCCCATCATTGGTATCAGTGAGAGGAATAGTGTCCCATCATTTGTGTCAGTGGGAGGAATAGTGCCCCGCCATTGGTATTAGTGGGAGGAATAGTGCCCCATCATTGGTATCAGTGGGGGGAATAGTGCCCCATCATTCGTGTCATTGGGAGGAATAGTGCCCCATCATTGGTATCAGTGGGAGGAATAGTGCCCCATCATTGGTATCAGTGGAAGAAATAGTGCCCCATCATTGGTATTAGTGGGAGGAATAGTCCCCATCATTAGTGTCATTAGGAGGAATAGTGCCTCATCATTGGTATCAGTGGGAGGAATAAAGCCCCATCATTGGTGTCAGTGGCAGGAATAGTGACCCATAATTTGTGTTTTTGTGAGGAATAGTGCCCCATCATTGGTGTCAGTGGCAGGAATAGTCCCCCATCATTGGTATCAGTGAGAGGATAAGTGCCCCATCATTTGTGTCATTTGGAGGAATAGTCCCCCATCATTGGTATCAGTGAGAGGAATAGTGCCCCATCATTGGTATCATTGGAAGAAATAGTCCCCCATCATTGGTATCAGTGAGAGGAATAGTGCCCCACCATTGGTATCAGTGGAAGGAATAGTGCCCCATACTTGGTATCAGTGCCCCATCATTTGTGTCATTGGGAGGAATAGTGCCCTGTCATTGGTGTCAGTGGGAGGAATAGTGCCCCATCATTGGCATCAATGGGGGGAATAGTGTCCCATCATTGGTATCAGCAAGAGGAATGGTACCCCAATGTGGAGACCACTGTTGTAGGTTGTTAGGTAAGTATAGAAAGGGGCGGAGTTGTAGAGTAGTTCGGAGGGTGGGGGGATGGGGAGACAAATGTCACACATTATACTCAGCGCAGCCCTTCACACCTCCACATGATCTCGGCTCATTCACTGCCCCTGACTGACAGCGACGGCTGGAATACTTTGTCTCCTCTTAATTGCAGCAATATGTATCCATTGCCCACATGTGATCCTGAAATACCAGCAGCCAGCTGGGGCACTTGGCCGGCACGGAGGGGGTTAAGGTCGCCTGATTGGCAGGACAGGAAGGCGGCACGCCAGGAGGAGAGGGACATCGCGGGGTCGGTGGTGACGGGACGGGGTGGGGGTGGAACTTGGAGTCAGGTGGACAAAACTGAACATTAAAGTCGATGTGAATCCCAAGTGATGAACAATTATTTATTATTGCCTTAAAAATATATATTTTCAATCATTGTCACTGTTTGCAATTATAAGTTGGTGGGGATCATGTGACTGCTACAACGGCCAATCACAGCGCTCACATGATCAGGAACTCCACATCCCAAGCTTCATAACCTCTTAAAGATCCACTGCAATGGCCAATCACAGCAGCCACATGATCAGGATTTCCACCTCTTCTCTTTCAGAATCCCTCAATGGCTGCTACACCGGCCAATCACAGTGGCCACATGATCAATAACTTCTCCTCTCAAGTTTCAGAACCTCGCAAAAGGTCCCCTGCAATGGCCAATCACCGTGGTCACATGATCAGGAACTCCACCCCTCAAGTTGAAGAAACTCTCAAAAGGTCCACTGCAATGGCCAATCACAGTAGTCACATGATTAGGTTCTTCACCTCTCAAGTTTCAGAACCTCTCAAAGGTCCACTGCAATGGCCAATCAAGGTGGTCACCTGATAGGGAACTCCACCCCTCAAGTTGAAGCAACTCTTTAAAAGGTCCACTGCAATGGCCAATCACAGCAGCCACATGATCAGGATTTCCACCTCTTCTCTTTCAGAATCCCTCAATGGCTGCTACACCGGCCAATCACAGTGGCCACATGATCAATAACTTCTCCTCTCAAGTTTCAGAACCTCGCAAAAGGTCCCCTGCAATGGCCAATCACCGTGGTCACATGATCAGTTTCTCCACCTCTCAAGTTTTAGAACCTCTCAAAGGTCCACTGCATTGGCCAATCAAGGTAGTCACCTGATCAGGAACTTCACTCCTCAAGTTTCAGCACCTCTCTAAAGGTCCACTGCATTGGCCAATCACAGTGCTCACATGATCAGGAACGTCGCTCCTCAAGTTTTAGCACCTCTCAAAGGTTTACTGCAACGGGCAATCATGGGCACATAATCAGGAACTCTACCTCGCAAGTGTCGCATTGCATTGGCCAGTCACAGTGATTACTTGACCGGAAACGGCACCTCTAAAGTTTCAGAACCTCTCAAAGGTCCACTGCAATGGCCAATTAAGGTGGTCACCTGATCAGGAACTCTACCCCTCAAGTGCTGCTACAACGACAAATCACAGTGGTCACATGATCAGGTTCTCCACCTCTCAAGTTACAGAACCTCTCAAAGGTCCACTGCAATGGCCAATCAAGGTGGTCACCTGATTAGGAACTCTACCCCTCAAGTGCTGCTACAACAGACAATCACAGTGGTCACATGATCAGGAACTCCACCCCTCAAGTTGCAGAA
Source organism: Rana kukunoris (assembly GCA_029574335.1). NCBI lineage: Eukaryota > Metazoa > Chordata > Amphibia > Anura > Ranidae > Rana > Rana kukunoris. The sequence goes on from CM056053.1 coordinate 18,604,307, forward strand.
ACTCTCAAAAGGTCCACTGCAATGGCCAATCACAGTAGTCACATGATCAGGTTCTCCACCTCTCAAGTTTCAGAACCTCTCAAAGGTCCACTGCAATGGCCAATCATGGTGGTCACCTGATAGGGAACTCCACCCCTCAAGTTGAAGCAACTCTTTAAAAGGTCCACTGCAATGGCCAATCACAGTAGTCACATGATTAGGTTCTCCACCTCTCAAGTTTCAAAACCTCTCAAAAGTCCACTGCAATGGCCAATTAAGGTGGTCACCTGATCAGGAACTCTACCCCTCAAGTGCTGCTACAACGACAAATCACAGTGGTCACATGATCAGGTTCTCCACCTCTCAAGTTACAGAACCTCTCAAAGGTCCGCTACAATGGCCAATCAAGGTGGTCACATGATCAGGAACTCCGCCCCGCCCCTCAAGTTTAAGCAACTCTCAAAAGGTCCACCGCAATGGCCAATCACAGTGGTCACATGATCAGGTTCTCCACCTCTCAAGTTTCAGAACCTCTCAAAGGTCCACTGCAATGGCCAATTAAGGTGGTGACCTGATCAAGAACTCTACCCCTCAAGTGCTGCTACAACGGTCAATCACAGTGGTCACATGATCAGTAACTTTTCCTCTCAAGTTTCAGAACCTCTCAAAGGTCCAGACATTGGCAAGTCACAGTGGTCATATGATCAGGAACTCCACTCCAAGTTGAAGCACCTCTCAAAAGGTCCACTGCAATGGCCAATCACAGTAGTCACATGATCAGGATCTCCACCTCTCAATTTCAGAACCTCTCAAAGGTCCACCGCAATGGCCAATCAAGGTGATCACATGATCAGGAACTCCGCCCCTGAAGTTGAAGCAACTCTCAAAAGGTCCACTGCATTGGCCAATCACAGTGCTCACATGATGAGGAACTTCACTCCTCAAGTTTCAGCACCTCTCAAAGGTTTACTGCAACAGGCAATCATGGACACATAATCAGGAACTCTACCTCGCAAGTGTCGCATTGCATTGGCCAGTCACAGTGATTACTTGACTGGAAACGGCACCTCTAAAGTTTCAGATCCTCTCTAAGGTCCACTGCAGTGGCCAATCACAGTGGTCACATGATCAGGCACTCCCTCCCTCAAGCTGAAGCACCTCTCAAAGGTTCACTGCTTTGGCCAATCACAGTGGTCACATGATCAGGATCTCCACCTCTCAAGTTTCAGCACCTCTTAAAGGTCCACTGCAACGGCCAATTAAGGTGGTAACATGATCAGGAACTCCGCCCCTCAAATTTCCGATCCTCCCAAAGGTCACACTGCATTAGCCGATCACAGTGATCACACAATCAGGTTCTCCACCTCACATCCTTCAGAATCCCTCCAAGTCCTCCCAACATTAAGAAACCCTATAAAGGGCAACAGCAATAGCCAATGACACTGGCCATGTAATCAGGAACTCTACCTCCCAACTTTCAGAACCCCTCAAAGGGCTGGTAGGAAACTTAAAAATATTAGGGGCCCATTTACACCTAGGCATGTGTGTTAAGGCAACATTCTAAATGGCAACCCAACGCACTACAGCAACACACAAGCATTGCAGCATGCTACAAAATGCTAATGCAGGGTGCCCAGAGGAATAGTGAGTTCAGGTTCAGCATTTAGACAGCGAGCATGAATAACCACTGTAATTTGTGTAACATGTTTACTTCTTATGATTGTCAGCTCCGTCTAGTGGCTATAATGGGGTATTGTCCTGAAATATCGAGATTAGGCCACATTATGCCCAGTAGTGTGCAGTGAGAAGAATGTTCCTTACATTGGTGGTCAGTGGGAAGAATGTCCCTTACATTGGTGATCAGTGAGAAGAATGTCCCTTACATTGGTGATCAGTGAGAAAATGTTCATTACATTGGTGATCAGTGAGTAGAATGTTCCTTACATTGGTGGTCAGTGGGAAGAATGTTCCTTACATTGGTGATCAGTGAGAAGAATGTCCCTTACATTGGTGATCAGTGGGAAGAATGTCCCTTACATTGGTGATCAGTGAGAAAATGTTCATTACATTGGTGATCAGTGAGAAGAATGTCCCTTACATTGGTGATCAGTGAGAAGAATGTTCCTTACATTGGTGATCAGTGAGAAGAATGTCCCTTACATTGGTGATCAGTGGGAAGAATGTCCCTTACATTGGTGATCAGTGAGAAGAATGTCCCTTACATTGGTGATCAGTGGGAAGAATGTCCCTTACATTGGTGATCAGTGAGAAGAATGTCCCTTACATTGGTGATCAGTGAGAAGAAGAATGTCCCTTACATTGGTGATCAGTGAGAAGAAGAATGTCCCTTACATTGGTGATCAGTGAGAAGAATGTCCCTTACATTGGTGATCAGTGATGTCCCTTACATTGGTGATCAGTGGGAAGAATGTCCCTTACATTGGTGATCAGTGATGTCCCTTACATTGGTGATCAGTGGGAAGAATGTCCCTTACATTGGTGATCAGTGAGAAGAATGTTCCTTACATTGGTGATCAGTTCCTTACATTGGTGATCAGTGAGAAGAATGTCCCTTACATTGGTGATCAGTGAGAAGAATGTCCCTTACATTGGTGATCAGTGGGAAGAATGTCCCTTACATTGGTGATCAGTGAGAAGAATGTCCCTTACATTGGTGATCAGTGGGAAGAATGTCCCTTACATTGGTGATCAGTGAGAAGAATGTTCCTTACATTGGTGATCAGTGAGAAGAATGTTCCTTACATTGGTGATCAGTGAGAAGAATGTCCCTTACATTGGTGATCAGTGAGAAGAATGTCCCTTACATTGGTGATCAGTGGGAAGAATGTCCCTTACATTGGTGATCAGTGAGAAGAATGTCCCTTACATTGGTGATCAGTGAGAAGAATGTCCCTTACATTGGTGATCAGTGAGAAGAATGTTCCTTACATTGGTGATCAGTGAGAAGAATGTCCCTTACATTGGTGATCAGTGAGAAGAATGTTCCTTACATTGGTGATCAGTGAGAAGAATGTCCCTTAAATTGGTGATCAGTGGGAAGAATGTCCCTTACATTGGTGATCAGTGAGAAGAATGTCCCTTACATTGGTGATCAGTGGGAAGAATGTCCCTTACATTGGTGATCAGTGAGAAGAATGTTCCTTACATTGGTGATCAGTGAGAAGAATGTTCCTTACATTGGTGATCAGTGAGAAGAATGTTCCTTACATTGGTGATCAGTGAGAAGAATGTCCCTTACATTGGTGATCAGTGGGAAGAATGTCCCTTACATTGGTGATCAGTGAGAAGAATGTCCCTTACATTGGTGATCAGTGGGAAGAATGTCCCTTACATTGGTGATCAGTGAGAAGAATGTCCCTTACATTGGTGATCAGTGGGAAGAATGTCCCTTACATTGGTGATCAGTGAGAAGAATGTTCCTTACATTGGTGATCAGTGAGAAGAATGTTCCTTACATTGGTGATCAGTGAGAAGAATGTCCCTTACATTGGTGATCAGTGAGAAGAATGTTCCTTACATTGGTGATCAGTGAGAAGAATGTTCCTTACATTGGTGATCAGTGAGAAGAATGTCCCTTACATTGGTGATCAGTGAGAAGAATGCTCCTTACATTGGTGATCAGTGGGAAGAATGTCCCTTACATTGGTGATCAGTGAGAAGAATGTCCCTTACATTGGTGATCAGTGGGAAGAATGTCCCTTACATTGGTGATCAGTGGGAAGAATGCTCCTTACATTGGTGATCAGTGAGAAGAATGTCCCTTACATTGGTGATCAGTGAGAAGAATGTCCCTTACATTGGTGATCAGTGAGAATAATGTCCCTTACATTGGTGATCAGTGAGAAGAATGTTCCTTACATTGGTGATCAGTGAGAAGAATGTCCCTTACATTGGTGATCAGTGAGAAGAATGTTCCTTACATTGGTCAAGTGATCAAGTTGGCAATGCAAGGGTTAGGTGGCACCTATCAGGAAATAAATGGGAGCTGGCTCTACTGATTGTACTTATTGTGAAAGCTACAGGCCTGTCATCCTCATCCTTCTGACTTGGTCAATGTAATAAAGAGCAGAGATTCATGCTTGTTTGTTCAAGGGTTAAATGTTTGCAGTCAATGGGTTAAAGTATGGTACAGCAGAGGTTAATATTGACAAAGCAAGTGATAGTCCTGGCAGGAAGGAGTAGATATGTGGTAGTGTAGGAGTTGATGTTGGCAGTGCAGGCGTTATTGCTGGCAGTGTGGGGATTAATGTAAGCAGGGCAGGGGTTAATGAATGGGAAGCTGAGACATGATGACAGTACATGTGTTTATTTTGGCAGTGGAGGGGTTACATTGCACCAGGGCGGGTGTAAACATATGACAGCAGTTAATGCTTTCAGCACAGGGGCTGATGTACTGAAGTGTAGGGGTTAATGTGCTGCAGTGTAGAAGTGACAGTTGATAGGTAAGGGGTTAATGTATGGCTGGCAGCATATGGCATTACTGTAAGCCAGTGTTTCTCAATTCCAGTCCTCACGCCCCCCCAACAGGTCATGTTTTCAGGATTTCCCTCAGATAAAACGGCTGTGGTGATTACTAAGGCAGAGAAACTGATCAAATCACCTGTGCAAAATAATGGAAATCCTGAAAACCTGACCTGTTGGGGGGGCGTGAGGACTGGAATTGAGAAACACTGCTGTACGGCAGCATTGGGGTTAATTTTGTGTTGATGCTGGCTGTGGCAGGGTTAACATATGGAAGTGCAGGGGTTAATAATGGCATTTAGAATTTTTTTATGGCAGTGAAGACTTAATGTATGGCCATTTAAGGGTTAATGCCACCATTGCAGTGAATATTATGGGGGCAGCGCAGGGTTTAACACTTACCAGCACAAAGGGTTAACGGTGGCAGGTCATGGGATTAATGCGTAAAATAGAGCAGTTCACTTGTGACAACAGAAGTTACTGTTGGTAGGGGAAGGGTTAATATGGAAGAGGTTGAAATGCAAATCCAATGCAAATGCAATTGGTAAATCTGGCCCCTTAAAAATAAAAAAAGAGGACATATGAAAGGGTTAATATTTGGAAGTGCGGGGATCATTGGTGGCAAAGACGGGTTAATATACGGCATTGTAGGGGTTAATGGATGAAATTACATCTGTTAATATGTGTCAGGGATACATGTGGTAGAATTGTCATCGTAGGTGCATGTCCACTGTGAGAGACATAATCAAAAAAAAAAAAATTCCAGAAATCACAATGTATGATTTTTTTAACTATTTATTTGTATGATACAGCTGCAAAGAAGTATTTGAACACCTGAGAAAATGAATGTTAATATTTGGTACAGTAGCCTTTGTTTGCAATTACAGAGGTCAAACGTTTCTTGTAGTTTTTCACCAGGTTTGCACACACTGGAGGAGGGATTTTGGCCCACTCCTCCACACAGATCTTCTCTAGATCAGTCAGGTTTCTGGGCTGTCACTGAGAAACACAGAGTTTGAGCTCCCTCCAAAGATTCTCTATTGGGTTTAGGTCTGGAGACTGGCTAGGCCACGCCAGAACCTTGATATGCTTCTTACAGAGCCACTCCTTGGTTATCCTGGCTGTGTACTTCGGGTCATTGTCATGTTGGAAGACCCAGCCTCGACCCATCTTCAAAGCTCTAACTGAGGGAAGGAGGTTGTTGCCCAAAATCTCGCAATACATGGCCCCGGTCATCCTCTCCTTAATACAGTGCAGTCGCCCTGTCCCATGTGCAGAAAAACACCCCCAAAGCATGATGCTACCACCCCCATGCTTCACAGTAGGGATGGTGTTCTTGGGATGGTACTCATCATTCTTCTTCCTCCAAACACGGTTAGTGGAATTATGACCAAAAAGTTCTATTTTGGTCTCATCTGACCACATGACTTTCTCCCATGACTCCTCTGGATCATCCAAATGGTCATTGGCAAACTTAAGACGGGCCTTGACATGTGCTGGTTTAAGCAGGGGAACCTTCCGTGTCATGCATGATTTCAAACCATGACGTCTTGTTGTATTACCAACAGTAACCTTGGAAACGGTGGTCCCAGCTCTTTTCAGGTCATTGACCAGCTCCTCCCGTGTAGTCCTGGGCTGATTTCTCACCTTTCTTAGGATCATTGAGACCCCACGAGGTGAGATTTTGCATGGAGCCCCAGTCCGAGGGAGATTGACAGTCATGTTTAGCTTCTTCCATTTTCTAATGATTGCTCCAACAGTGGTCCTTTTTTCACCAAGCTGCTTGGCAATTTCCCCGTAGCCCTTTTCAGCCTTGTGGAGGTGTACAATTTTGTCTCTAGTGTCTTTGGACAGCTCTTTGGTCTTGGCCATGTTAGTAGTTGGATTCTTACTGATTGTATGGGGTGGACAGGTGTCTTTATGCAGCTAATGACCTCAAACAGGTGCATCTAATTTAGGATAATAAATGGAGTGGAGGTGGACATTTTAACGGCAGACTAACAGGTCTTTGGGGGTCAGAATTCTAGCTGATAGACAGGTGTTCAAATACTTCTTTGCAGCTGTATCATACAAATAAATAGTTAAAAAATCATAAATTGTGATTTCTGGAATTTTTTTTTTGGATTATGTCTCTCACAGTGGACATGCACCTACGATGACAATTTCAGACCCCTCCATGATTTTCAAGTGGGAGAACTTGCAAAATAGCAGGGTGTTCAAATACTTATTTTCTGCACTGTATATATGGCAGGGCAGGGGTTAATTATGGCACTCCAGGCATTTTATATATATATATATATATATATATATATATATATGGCAGGGCAGGGGTTAATTTCTGACAGTGCAGACTTTCATATATATATATATATATATATATATATATATATATATATATATATATATATATATGGCAGGGCAGGGGTTAATTATGGCAGTCCAGGCGTTCATATATATATGACAGGGCAGGGGTTAATGATGACAGTGCAGGCTTTCATATATATATATATATATATATATGTGTATATATATATTGCAGGGCAGGGGTTAATGATGACAGTGCAGGCATATGGCAGTTCAGGGGTTAATGGTGACAGTCAAGGCTTTCATAAATATATGGCAGTGCAGGGGTTAATTATGACAGTGCAGACTTTCATATATATATATAAATATATATATATATATATATATATATATATATATATATATATATATATATATATATATGGCAGTGCAGGGGTTAATCACAGTGTCCCACTCTAATCGGCTAATTAACTCAGAACACCTGTAAAGGTTTCCTGAGCCTTTAGGTCTCTCAGTCGGGTTCAGTGGGTTACACTCTCATGGGGTGGAAGACTGCTGACTTGTCAGTTGTCCAGAAGACAGTCACTTACTGACACCCTCCACAAGGAGGGTAAGTCACTAAAGGTCATTGCTAAAGAAGCTGGCTCTTCACAGAGTGCTGTATCCAAGCATATTAATGGAAAGTTGAGTGGAAGGAAAAAGTGTGGTAGAAAAAGGTGCACAAGCAACAGGGATAACCGCAGCCTTGGGAGGATTGTGAAGCAAAGACCATTCAAGAATCTGGGGGAGATTCACAAGGAGTGGACTACGGCTGGTGTCAGCGACTTCAAGAACCCCCACACACAGATCTATCCAGGACAGGGGCTACGACTGTCTCATTCCTTGTGACAAGCCACTCCTGAATCCGAGACAACGTCAGAAGGGTCTTACCCCAGCTGCACGGCGGGGGTGGGGGCCCTGTTTTTCCCCAAAGCAGCTGGTCCTTGAGCCCACGCTGCCCCAAAATTGGGGGCCCCCATGATGGCACTGGGAGTGATAGATACACAGGGGAGGCAGTCTGCATCCTACCTACAGTAATCAGTGCATTTTTATAGCACTGATCGCTGTATAAATGACAATGGTCCCAAAATGGCATCAAAAGTGTCCTAAGTGTCCGCCATAATGTCACAGTCACAAAATAATCGCTGATCGCCACCATTACTAGTAAAAAAAAAATATTACTAAATATGCCATAAAACTATCCCCTATTTTGTAAACGCTATGAATTTTGCGCAAACCAATCGTTAAACGCTTATTGCGATTTTTTTTTTTTTTTTTTAACCAAAAATATGTAGAAGAATACGTATCGGCCTAAACTGAGGGAAAAAAAATATTTTTTATATATTTTTGGGGATATTTATTATAGGAAAAAGTAAAAAATATTGAATTTTTGTTAAAATTGTCGCTCTATTTTTGTTTATAGCGCCAAAAATACAAACCGCAGAGGTGATCAAATACCACCAAAAGAAAGCTCTATTTGTGGGAAAAAAAGGACGTCAATTTTGTTTGGGAGCCACGTCGCACGACCGCGCAATTGTCGGTTAAAGCGACACAGTGCCGAATCGCAAAAAGTGGTCTTTGGTCAGCCAAATGGTCCGGGGCTGAAGAGGTTAACCAACATTTTGTGTAGTGGAAAGCTTAAATGAAGGTTAGTGAGGTTATTAAGATTTGTGCCAGAAGCATTACATAGTCCGGTTGAAAAAAAAAAGGCACAAGTCCGTCTAGTGCAACCAATCAATTGATGAGAGATTGGCTGTAGATTGTGGAAGGGGTTAATGCCGGCAGTGCAGGGCAGGGGTTCATTAGTGGTCATTGATGGGGGTTAGAGCTGGCAATGTAGACAGTTATGTGGCAGGGCATGAGTTAATGTTGGAAGTGTAGAGGGTTACCACCAGTCAGGGCCGTCTTAATAGCATCATGGGCCCCTGGGCAAAGTAATGCTCTGGGGCCCCTACAATGATGACAGTGCAGGTAAACAGACATTAAGTAGGTAGGAGGCAGACTGCCCCCCCTGTGTGTCTATCCCTCTCAGTGCCATCATGGGGCCCCCAATTTTGGGGCAGTGTGGGCTTAAAGAGGGGGTTCACCCTTAAAACCACTTTCTCCCATCCCATCCAGCATACTGGCGTCAGCGCCAGTATGCTGTCTTTTTTTTTTTTTTTATCGGTGTACTTGCCTCTTAATAGATAATTTAATTTTCGTGCTACAGCGGGGTATGGCGCCGCTATATCACGTCACGCCTTCCGAAAACAGCCGACTAGCACTCGGCTGTTCTCGGCGCCTGCGCACAGACCCAGGAGCTGACTGCGCAGGCGCCGTATACAGCCGAGTCCTATTTCGGCTTTTTTCGGAGGGCGTGACGCGGCTATATACGGCGCCTGCGCAGTTAGCTCCTAGGTCTGTGCTCAGGCGCCGTATAGCGCCGAGAACAGCCGAGTGCTAGTCGGCTGTTTTCGGAAGGCGTGACGCTATATAGCGGCGCCATACCCCGCGGTAGGACGAAAATTAAATTATCTATTAAGAGGTAAGTACACCGATAAAAAAAAAAAGACAGCATACTGGCGCTGACGCCAGTATGCTGGATGGGATGGGAGAAAGTGGTTTTACAGGTGAACCCCCTCTTTAAGGACCAGGTGCTTTGGGGAAAGTAGAGGGGCCCCCCATGCAGCTGGGGCCCGTGGGCAGTGCCCAGGTGTGCCCTCTCATTAAGACAGCCCTGCCACCAGAGAATGAAGGAGTTCTGGCAGTGGCGGGCTTCATGCTAGCAGATCAAGGGTTATAATGCGGCAGTGGAGGGGATAGAATTAGCCGTGAATGGGTCAAAATGTAGAAGTTGATGGCAATTCAGAGGTTAATATGTGGCAGTGGAGGGGTTATTACTGGCAGTGCAGGTATTATTGTGTGGCAGTAAATGGGTTAATGCTGGAAGTGAAGTGATTAATTAGTATTAATGCTGCCAGTTTAACGGTTAATGTGTAGCAGAGATGGGATTAATGCTGGCGGTAAAAGGGTTAATGAAGGAGTTTATTCTGGCAATGCCAGGGTTAATGTTCAGCAGGGAAAGCGTTAATCCTGGAAGTAAAAGAACCAATGCTGGCAGTGTGAGGATCAATATCTTGTAGTAAAGGGGTTATTTCCTGGCAGTGCAGGGGTTAACATGAGTGAAAGAGTTAATTTGTAGTAATAAAGGGGTACTTTTGGCAGTGAGAGGGTTAATGCTTGCAGTTTAGAGGTTAACATGTAGTAGTGAAGGGATTATTGGTGGCAGTAAAGGGTTAATGCTAGCAATGCAAGTGGTAAATGCTGTCAGTGAAGGTGTATAATGTGACTGTGAAAACTTGTTGGCGGTAAAAAAGGGGTTACTATGTGGCAAGTAACAGGTTAAAGCTGGTGGTGAGGTGTTTAATCTTGGGGGTGAAGGTGTTAATGTGTAGCAGTTAATGGGTAAATGCTGGCTGTCAATGGTATAAGTACTGGCAGTGAAAGAGTGAATGCCAATGGTAAATGGGATTAATGCAGGCAGTGATGGGGTTAATGCATGCAGTGAATTGGTTATTTCTGGCAGCAGTGGCAGTGAAGGGGTTAATGCTGGTGGTGCGGAAGGTAATATGTGCCAGTGGGTTACAAAGCTGTAGGCTAAGGCTAGCAGTGAATGAGTTATTATGTGGTATTGAAAGGGTTAATTATTTGCAGAGGGACAGTGAAGAGGTTAATGCTGTCATTGAAGAGTTAATATGTGACAGGTTAATGCTGGTGATAAAGGGGTTAGTGATGGGGTTAAATCTGGTGATGAGTTTAATCCTGCACTGAAGGGGTTAATGATTGCAGTGAAGGAGTTAATATCTGGGGTTAATCTGGGCGGTTAAGGGGTTAATGATGGCCGTGAAAGGGTTAATGCTGGTAGTGATGGCATTAATCTTTGTGTTAATGTGTCAGTGAGTTAATCCTGGCAGTGAAGGGGTTAGTCCTGGCAGTGAGGGGCGTTAATCCTGCAGCCCTGGTGATGAAGGGGTTAATGTCAGTAGTAAAGGGGTTAAGGCTGGTGATGGCGTTAATCCTCAGCCAGTGGCGTTGCTGATTCTGGCTCTGATGGGGTTAATGCTGGCGGTGAATGCTGGTGATGAATACGGTAATGCTGGCAGTGAAGGGGTTAATGTCGGTGATTTAAGGGGTAAATCAGGGAAGAGGTTCATTCTGGGAGTGAAGGGGTTAATGCTGACGGTAAATGGGGTAATTGCTGTTAGTGGAGTGGTTGATGTTGTCAGGGAAGGGGTTGGTGCTGGCAGTGGAGGGAGGGATAATTCTGGCAGTGAAGGAGTTAATGTCGGGGATGAAGGGGTTGGTTGCTGGCAGTGAAAGGGTTGTTGCTCAACCATGAAAAGGGGTTAATGCCAGTGATCAAAGGGGTTAATTCTGATAGTGAAGGGATTAGTGCTGCCCCTGATGATGCTAATGATGGCAGTGAAGCGGTTAATGCCAGTGATGAAGGTGTTAGTTTGGCAGTGAAGGGGTTAATGCCATTGATGAAGGGGTTAATCCTTGCAGCGATGAAGGGGTTGGTTCTGGCAGTGTAGGGGTTAATGCCAGCGATGAAGGGTCAGTGTTGTCAGTGATGAAGGGGTTAGTGCCGGTGATGAAGGGGTTAGTGCCGGTGATGAAGGGGTTAATGCCAGTGGTGAAGGGGTTAATGCCATGGAGTGAATGGGTTAATGCCAGTGGTGAGGGGTTAATGCCAGTGATGAAGGGGTCAGTGCTGGCAGTGAAGGGGGTTAATGCCAGTGATGAAGGGGTTAGTGCTGGCAGTGAAGGGGGTTAATGCCAGTGAGGAAGGGGTTACTGCTGGCAGTGAAGGGGTTAATGCCATTGATGAAGGGGTCAGTGCTGGCAGTGAAGGGGTTAATGCCATGGGGTGAAGGGGTTAGTGCCAGTGGTGAAGGGGTTAATGCCAGTGATGAAGGGGTCAGTGCTGGCAGTGAAGGGGGTTAATGCCAGTGATGAAGGGGTTAATGCCAGTGATGAAGGGGTCAGTGCTGGCAGTGAAGGGGGTTAATGCCAGTGATGAAGGGGTTAATGCCAGTGATGAAGGGGTTAGTGCTGGCAGTGAAGGGGGTTAATGCCAGTGAGGAAGGGGTTACTGCTGGCAGTGAAGGGGTTAATGCCATGGGGTGAAGGGGTTAATGCCAGTGGTGAAGGGGTTAATGCCATTGATGAAGGGGTCAGTGCTGGCAGTGAAGGGGTTAATGCCATGGGGTGAAGGGGTTAGTGCCAGCGGTGAAGGGGTTAGTGCCAGTGATGAAGGGGTCAGTGCTAGCAGTGAAGGGGGTTAATGCCATGGGGGTGAAGGGGTTAATGCCAGTAGTGAAGGGTCAGTGCTGGCAGTAAACGGGTTAATGCCAGTGAAGGGGTCTGTCCCGGCAGTGAAGGGGTTAATTCTCCTGCAGCTCAGCGGCACGCGCAGAGTCCTGGCGGAGGGGCGGAGAGGGGCGGACCTGGGGGGCGGTCCCTGCAGAGCCCCGAGCCCCGCCTCCGCCCAGCTGAGCGGTATAAGAAGGGAGGAGAGCCGGGACTCCGCCACTAACAACCTGAACATCAACGAAATGCTCAGCCCGAGAGCCGCACCAAGATGCTGGATGGACGCCTCTCCCTGGGATGGCTGTCACTGGCGCTCCTAGTCCTCCTCTCCGGCCGACCCACCGCTGCCTACTTCGGGTAGGTGACCCCCGGAGGAGCGATACTTTGTATCTGTATTGGGATGTGATGTGTCCGGCTGGAGATCAGCGATACTTGCTTGCTGGAGGCTGATGATACTTTGTATTGGGATACATCGCAGTGTTGGAGATGGGGGGACCGCCTTATAACATTGTTGCTGGAGGTCAGTGATACATTGTCAGTGCTGGAGATCGGCGAGACTTGGTTGCTGGAGGCTGATGATACGTTGTATTGGGATATGAAGTGTCCCGGTAATACACCCGGTAGTATTGGAGACTGATGATGCCTCAGTGTTGCAGATTGTTGTCGGTGGTACTTTGTGTCAGTGTTGGGGATCGGTGATACATTGTGTCAGTGTTGGGGGTCGGTGATACATTGTGTCAGTGTTGGGGGTCGGTGATACATTGTGTCAGTGTTGGGGATCGGTGATACATTGTGTCAGTGTTGGGGGTCGGTGATACATTGTGTCAGTGTTGGGGGTCGGTGATACATTGTGTCAGTGTTGGGGGTCGGTGATACATTGTGTCAGTGTTGGGGGTCGGTGATACATTGTGTCAGTGTTGGGGGTCGGTGATACATTGTGTCAGTGTTGGGGGTCGGTGATACATTGTGTCAGTGTTGGGGGTCGGTGATACATTGTGTCAGTGTTGATCGGTGATAGGCTGTTACTTTGTATTAATATTGTGTTATGATGTGTCCCGGTAATACCCGGTAACGGAGATTAGTTCTATACATCGGGTGTTTATTTACTAAAACGGGAGTGTGTGATCTGGTGCAGCTCTGCATAGAAACCAATCAGCTTTCAGGTTTTATTGCCAAAGCTTAACTGAACAATCTGAAGCTAGAAGCTGATTGGTTGCTGTGCAGAGCTGCACCAGATTCCGAATACTCCAGTTTTAGCAAATCTCCCCCAATTGTGTCATTAGTGGAGATTTCATATCTATGCTGGAGATATTGTCATTATTAGACATTGGATCAGGGATCGGGTCAGTGTTGAGGGATTGGGGATCGGGTCAGTGTTGAGGGATTGGGGATCGGGTCAGTGTTGAGGGATCGGGGATCGGGTCAGTGTTGAGGGATCGGGGATCGGGTCAGTGTTGAGGTATCAGGGATTGGGTCAGTGTTGAGGGATCAGGGATTGGGTCAGTGTTGAGGGATCAGGGATTGGGTCAGTGTTGAGGGATCAGGGATTGGGTCAGTGTTGAGGGATCGGGGATTGGGTCAGTGTTGAGGGATCAGGGATTGGGTCAGTGTTGAGGGATCAGGGATTGGGTCAGTGTTGAGGGATCAGGGATTGGGTCAGTGTTGAGGGATCAGGGATTGGGTCAGTGTTGAGGGATCAGGGATTGGGTCAGTGTTGAGGGATCGGGGATTGGGTCAGTGTTGAGGGATCGGGGATTGGGTCAGTGTTGAGGGATCGGGGATTGGGTCAGTGTTGAGGGATCGGGGATTGGGTCAGTGTTGAGGGATCGGGGATTGGGTCAGTGTTGAGGGATCGGGGATTGGGTCAGTGTTGAGGGATCGGGGATTGGGTCAGTGTTGAGGGATCGGGGATTGGGTCAGTGTTGAGGGATTGGGGATCGGGTCAGTGTTGAGGGATCGGGGATCGGGTCAGTGTTGAGGTATCAGGGATCGGGGATTGGGTCAGTGTTGAGGGATCGGGGATTGGGTCAGTGTTGAGGGATCGGGGATTGGGTCAGTGTTGAGGGATCGGGGATTGGGTCAGTGTTGAGGGATCGGGGATTGGGTCAGTGTTGAGGGATCGGGGATTGGGTCAGTGTTGAGGGATCGGGGATTGGGTCAGTGTTGAGGGATCGGGGATTGGGTCAGTGTTGAGGGATCGGGGATTGGGTCAGTGTTGAGGGATCGGGGATTGGGTCAGTGTTGAGGGATCGGGGATTGGGTCAGTGTTGAGGGATCGGGGATTGGGTCTGTGTTGAGGGATCGGGGATCGGGTCTGTGTTGGGGGAATCAGGTATTGGGGGGTCAGTGATTGCATGGGGGGGGGGTACAGTGATTGGGTCAGGGATTGGGGGATCAGTGTTGAGCTATCAGAGATTGGGTCAGTGTTGAGGGATCAGGGATTGGGTCAGTGTTGGGGGATCAGTGATTGAGTCAGGGTTGGGGGATCAGGGGGGGGGGTCAGTGATTGCATGGGGGGGAGAATCAGTGATTGGGTCAGGGATTGGGGGATCAGTGTTGAGGGATCAGGGATTGGGTCAGTGTTGGGGGGGGGGGGCTTGATCAGGGATTAGGGGATCAGTGTTTGGGGGATTAGAGATGGGGATCAGTGTTGGGGGGGATTACAGATTGGGGATCAGTGTTGGGGGGGGGGGGGGGTGGATCGTGCTGGGGGGTCAGTGATGATACTTGGAGTATATGGTGTCCCGGTAGTACATGGTAACAATGGTAGACTGGTATGGTTAGTTGTGCATTGTGTCATTTCAGGAGATCGGATAGTTTCTCCCGTCTGTTACTTCTGTGTCAATGTTGGGGGGGATCAGGGATTGGGGATCAGTGCTGGGGGTCGGTGCTGACACTTGGAGTATATGGTGACTGGTATGGTTAGTTGTGCATTATGTCATTTCTGGAGATCGGATAGTTTCTCTTGTCTGGTGATATTCTCTATCAGTGTTGGAATGTTGTGTCCTCATAATACACAGGGAAGGTGCTGGATACTTTGCTTGCAATCCTGTGCACAGGGAACCCCCAGCAGTCCCCAGTGTCTGGCTGTAAGGGGTTAATAATGGCTCGCTGTGTCACTTTCTGTCCCTCACCCTGGGCTGGGCAGTGCAGTCTGCTCCTGGAGATCTGTGTCCTCTCTGTGGCAGGATAGTCATTCTGTCACTGTCCCGGCTCCTGGCCAGATACTATTACAGCAGATGCACGCCTGTCTGCGCCCGGCCACATCCAGGGAACTCTGCTGGGAGATGATGGGACGTCCGGAGCTGCACAGGGAAGCATTGCCTGGAGGGGAGGGTGAAGTTTCCCAGGGTCTTTTTTTTCCCCTGGTGAAGGTGCATTAGCCATGTCTTGGGAGATGGGGTGAAGGTGCCCTGGTATGCCATGCTTTAGGTGTGGGGTGAAGCGTTGCCTGTGGAATGGGGAGTGAAGCTGCCCCAGGATAGCCTTGCCCCAGAGGGGTAAAGGTTCCCTTGTAAAGCTTTGTTTGGATGTTGCAAAGCTGCCCCAGACAGGTAGCCTTGCCCCCAAAGGGTGAAGTGGGTGAAGTTGCCCTGTGGTAGCTTTGTTGGGATGTAAAGCTGCCCAAGGGTAGCCTTGCTCTAGAAGGGTAAAGCAGGTGAAGGTGCCTCGTGTAGCTTTGCTTGGCTGTTGTGAAGCTGCCCCAGGGTGATGGGCTTGCCCCTTAGGGGTGAAGCTGCACAAGGTGTAGGCTTGTCCCCAAGGGGTAAAGCAGGTTAAGGTGCCCTGGTGTAGCTTTGCTTGGGTGATGAGATAACGGCCCCAGGGTGGTAGCTTTGCCCCCTAGGGGTGAAGCAGGTGGAGGTGCCCTGGTGTAGCTTTGCTTGGATGTTGTGAACCTGCCTCAGGGTGGTAGCCTTCACCCCTAGGGTTGAAGCTGCCCAAAGTCGGTAGCCTTGCCCCCTAGGGGTGATGCAGGTGAAGGTGTAGCTTCGCTTGGATGTTGTGAACCTGCCTCAGGGTGGTAGCTTTGCTCCCTAGTGTTGAAGCTGCCCCAGGTCAGTAGCCTTGCCCCCTAGGGCTGATGTGGGTGAAGGTACCCTGGGGTATCTTTACTTGGGTGTTGTAAAACTGCCCCAGGGTGGTGGGCTTGCCCCCTAGCGGTGAAGCTGCCCCATGGTGATGGGCTTGCCCCCTAGCGGTGAAGCTGCCCCAGGGTGGCAGGCTTGCCCCCTAGCGGTGAAGCTGCCCCAGGGTGGCGGGCTTGCCCCCTAGCGGTGAAGCTGCCCCAGGGTAACGGGCTTGCCCCCTAGCGGTGAAGCTGCCCCAGGCTGTCGGGCTTGCCCCCTAGCGGTGAAGCTGCCCCAGGCTGTCGGGCTTGCCCCCTAGCGGTGAAGCTGCCCCAGGCTGTCGGGCTTGCCCCCTAGCGGTGAAGCTGCCCCAGGCTGTCGGGCTTGCCCCCTAGCGGTGAAGCTGCCCCAGGCTGTCGGGCTTGCCCCCTAGCGGTGAAGCTGACCCAGGCTGTCGGGCTTGCCCCCTAGCGGTGAAGCTGCCCCAGGCTGTCGGGCTTGCCCCCTAGCGGTGAAGCTGCCCCAGGCTGTCGGGCTTGCCCCCTAGCGGTGAAGCTGCCCCAGGCTGTCGGGCTTGCCCCCTAGCGGTGAAGCTGCCCCAGGCTGTCGGGCTTGCCCCCTAGCGGTGAAGCTGCCCCAGGCTGTCGGGCTTGCCCCCTAGCGGTGAAGCTGCCCCAGGCTGTCGGGCTTGCCCCCTAGCGGTGAAGCTGCCCCAGGCTGTCGGGCTTGCCCCCTAGCGGTGAAGCTGCCCCAGGCTGTCGGGCTTGCCCCCTAGCGGTGAAGCTGCCCCAGGGTGTCGGGCTTGCCCCCTAGCGTTGAAGCTGCCCCAGGGTGGCGGGCTTGCCCCCCTAGCGGTGAAGCAGCCCCAGGGTGGCAGGCTTGCCCCCCCAGTGGTGAAGCAGCCCCAGGATGGCGGGCTTGCCCTCTAGCAGTGAAGCTGCCCCAGGGTGGCGGGCTTGCCCCCCCCAGTGGTGAAGCAGCCCCAGGTCACCTGCACTACGAAGCCCCATGTAACAGGTTGTAACGGACCCTCTGTGCACAGCTTGGCTCCAGCCCGTGTTTATTTAGTGTGTGTTTTATTGTATCATCTGCCCCGATGTAATCCTCCCTCCGCACTCAGCCCGGGGATTCAGATGCTGCGCTCTCAGCACTGTATTAACTTGCACAATGGCAGCTCTTTCCACTACAAGGCATTCTGATGTTGTGTTGCAATATTATGGCCGGTGATACATTGTTACATTCACTTCCCAACCCCCGTGAGTCCCGGGCTTCGACTCGCTGGACGTCAGACAATAGTTTTGTGTGAAGACTTTCTGTGATCCGCTCGCTCGGCGTCCTTTCGCTGGCCATTGAGAAATGCCAAAACGTCCAGCTGTTGGGTTATATTCTGCATTACGATGGATTATGAACCCAGCGAGCGGAAAAGCAGCCCGTGTAGCTCCGTCCCGTTGTGTTCTCCCGTGTTTTACATCGGCCCGTTGTGTAGAGAACAATAGAACGTTGATTAGGGTCGTCATTTTGAGTTGATTGCTGTCATTCTTTCCCGTCCTTCTGTAAGTTCAGCGCAGTGTAGAAACGTTCTCCAAACGGCCCTCCTTCCAGATGTTCGCACCGCCGAGTCTTCCAAAGTCGCATAACTTTGGCTTTTTAAGAATTTATTTTGCTTTGGTTGTTTTACCTCAACGGGAAGTGCTGGGTTATCCTAGATAGTAGATACCTCCATGAAAGTGTTTATGGAAATACGCTGCGGACGGAGTGAAAATTAAAAGGCGTCTTGCCCCCTCCCCCCGATGGCCGTGGTGTTTTTGTGGATTATCGTGGTCTACAAGGACACTTGATTAGATCATTTATTTTTTCCGTTGCATTGTCTGGGAAAACTTTGGAACTTCTTCAATGCTTCAGCCATGGATGGGGTAACTTGGCGCACATTGCGATTGGCTTTTGACCTCTCTGATTTTGGAATAGTTCTGATGAAGCTGCAGCCTGACTATAGAATCTGGTAATGTGGGGGGGGTCTGATGAAGCTGCAGCCTGACTATAGAATCTGGTAATGTGGGGGGGTCTGATGAAGCTACAGCCTGACTATATAATCTGGTGGGGGGGGGGGGTGTCTGATGAAGCTACAGCCTGACAATAGAATCTGGTGTTGTGGGGGGGGGGAGGGGGTATTTGATAAAGCTACAGCCTGACAATAGAATATGGTGGGGGGGGTCTAATGAAGCTACAGCCTGACAATAGGATCTGGGGGGGGGGTATGATGAAGGTCAAGTGTTGAAAAACTGATATGTTGACCGAACAATGAAGGTCGAGTAAAGGTTGATGTTCAGAGATGGCAATGCACGGCTCTGGGGGGGGGACGTTATATCCTCTTTTTCGTTTCCTCTGTCTGAATCGTGATGACAGTGTCCTTTTTAGAGAGATTACCTTGTTGCATGTTTTTAAGTCTCAAACTTTTTTTTTTTCCCTTTTTAACCAGTGATCATGTCAGGCTAGTCTCATAAATCCAAGATATATTGGCTATGTTCCCAGGGGCCACAGTAGAACAGCAATATTTAAAGGCCAGCCCCCCCCCCCCCCACCCAACACTAACAACTCTTGTGGTTTCTGGCAAGCTGAATCATATGCTGGTTTCTTGTATCTCTGGGTATCCGTTGGTGAGGTGGCTGGCCCAGAATTTCAACATCTGCCCAACCACAAAGACCATTCCCAAGCCAACTGAGGCACCACTTCTCGATGAATTCTCCATCGGGTAGAATAAACCAATCGGGGTTCCATCTGAGAACATAACAATCATTATGGTCTCAATGGGTAGAAGAAAAGATACAAACTGCTACAACGGAAATTAAAGTGTATGCCCGGCCAAAACTACAATTTTGATCGCTTAGGACAGCCTTTCTTAACGTTTTTCAACACAGAGGAACCCTTGAAAATAACGGTCTGGTCTTAGAAACCCCTTCTAAAACGTACTATATATACAACTTGTGATGATCAGTGGGAAGAATGTGCCTTACACTTGTGGTCATTGGGAAGAATCACCAATTTACCGATGGTTTAAAAGATCAAGGGTGTCAGTGGGAACTTATCGGAGAGGCGGAAATTGCTTAAGGAACCCCTAGCAACCTCTGGAGAAACCCTGGTGTAGTATAACAACCTCTGTTGAATTCTACAGCTTGTGCTGAGTGGTTGTCCCTCGCCTACGGTCCAGCCTTCTCCAAACTGACACGGCATCCATAAGGGAATTAAGCGTATGCCCAGCCAAAACTTTATTTTGGATAGTGTGGAAGAATAAGACTTGCTCACTTGGGTCTACCTGGTGCCTCGGTTGGGTGTTGGGTCTGTCTGGTGCCTCGCTTGGGTGTTGGGTCTGTCTGGTGCCTCGCTTGGGTGTTGGGTCTGTCTGGTGCCTCGCTTGGGTGTTGGGTCTGTCTGGTGCCTCGCTTGGGTGTTGGGTCTGTCTGGTGCCTCGCTTGGGTGTTGGGTCTGTCTGGTGCCTCGCTTGGGTGTTGGGTCTGTCTGGTGCCTCGCTTGGGGTCTGTCTGGTGCTCGGTTAGAGGTTGTCCCCTCATGGTCATGACCATGGTTTCACCAGAGAGGGAGTCCAACCTTCCCCTACTCTACAAAACTAAGAGCTTTTAAAGTGTATACTGGCCAAAACTTTTTTTGGATAGTGTGGAAGAATAAGACTTGCTCACTTGGGTCTACCTGGTGCCTCGGTTGGGTGTTGGGTCTGTCTGGTGCCTCGCTTGGGTCTGTCTGGTGCCTCGCTTGGGTCTGTCTGGTGCCTCGCTTGGGTCTGTCTGGTGCCTCGCTTGGGTCTGTCTGGTGCCTCGCTTGGGTCTGTCTGGTGCCTCGCTTGGGTCTGTCTGGTGCCTGGCTTGGGTCTGGCTGGTGCCTGGCTTGGGTCTGGCTGGTGCCTGGCTTGGGTCTGTCTGGTGCCTGGCTTGGGTCTGGCTGGTGCCTGGCTTGGGTCTGGCTGGTGCCTGGCTTGGGTCTGGCTGGTGCCTGGCTTGGGTCTGTCTGGTGCCTGGCTTGGGTCTGGCTGGTGCCTGGCTTGGGTCTGGCTGGTGCCTGGCTTGGGTCTGGCTGGTGCCTGGCTTGGGTGTTGGGTCTAGCTGGTGCTCAGTTAGTTTGTCCCCTTTTCGATCATGACAATGATTTCACTAGACAATTGGGTCAAGCCGTTCCCTACTTGATGGTAAAGTTCTTTCTGTGTCCTCATTGCAGGTTTTTCCATAACTTCCTGTCTGGTGATACTTCACCAAGAGTAGCTTTACCTGAGCCCTGGATGGCAGCAATACTGGACGGGTCCATCTATGAGTAGACAGCATAGTGTCATTATGGGGTTGAGGGTGGGAGAAGCTGCAGGAAATGTAAAGGGGCAATAATGTGTTCTGATATTTGGAAGTGAACTTGTGTCTGTATCTGTGGGGTTCATTTACTTTAAACTGGAGAGTGCGAAATCTGGTGCTACTCTGCATCGGCTTCTAACTTCAGCTTCGTCAATTAATCTTCGACGATAAAACCTGGAAGCTGATTGGTTTCTATGCAGAGCTGCACCAGATTTTGCACTCTCCAGTCTTAGTAAATCACCCCCTGTGGCATTACGTTTTTAAAAAGTAATATCTGCTTAGCTCCAGATGTAATTCTCCTCGGTCTATCACCTGTTACTAGAACACACAAAAAAAATCTGGAGACATTTTTCTGGCAGTGCCTCCTGTGGCCAGTAGGGGGTCCCATTAACCCATTAATAAAGCCCCGTTCTCTCCAGTTTCGGGATAATAGAAGTCTGCAGGTGTATCCTGTTCTCAAAGAAAATACAAAACTTTCATGGGAAAGTCTCTTTTGTGTTATTCTTCTCTCACTTTTACTATTCCGTCTTCAGTGTATACTTAATGTCCTCCCGGGAAGAGGGCAGCGCGTTCGCACGTGACCGCCGTGATATTGAAATGCTTAGAATGCGCTTTTTTCCAGCAAGTGTTTCGCATTTTAGTTTTTTTTTAGTTTTTTTTACGTCTGCAGAATTTCTCGTGTTTGGGAAATTGAGCCTCTAACTGTTCACAATCAGTGTGCCAAAAAAGGAGTGGAGTGTTCTACCCGAGGCGCAAAAAAGATCGACTTTTTGAAAAAGTCGAAATGCAAGAATGTATTTGGGGAAAATACCTGAAGCACCTCCGAATATATCAATAACTCTCTGTAAATCTGTGTGTGTGATTTTATGCGGGGCTTTTTTTCTTAAACATGGTGGTGGTCAGTCGAATTTGAAAAACAGTAGGAGGGTCTTAAAGGGGCATTAAATACCAGGATTGCATTACATATAAAGTGCAGAGTTCAGGGGGTTACATACAGAGTGCAGAGCTGTCACTTGTAAACACAGAAACCAGACTTCTGTGTTTACAGGTGATTGTGGTGAGCAGGCACCAAATGGTCTGAGCCAGAGGTGGTGGAACTGAGTTCCCCAAGTTCCCCCCTGAAAAAAAGCCCTGATTATGTCTGTGTGTGTCTGTCTCTCTCTCTCTCTCTCTCTCTCTCTTGCTCTCTCTTGCTCTCTCTATGTATGTATGTATTGCGCGCTCTCTCTCTCGCTCTCTCGCTCTCTCTATGTATGTATTGTGCGCTCGCTCTCTCTCTATGTATGTATTGCGCGCTCTCTCTCTATGTATGTATTGCGCGCTCTCTCTCTATGTATGTATTGCGCGCTCTCTCTCTATGTATGTATTGCGCGCTCTCTCTCTATGTATGTATTGCGCGCACTCTCTGTATGTATTGCGCGCTCTCTCTTTCTCTCTCTCTCTCTCTCTCTCTCTGTATGTATTGCGCTCTCTCTCTCTCTGTATGTATTGCGCTCTCTCTCTCTCTCTCTCTCTGTATGTATTGCGCTCTCGCTCTCTGTATGTATTGCGCGCTCTCTCTCTCTCTCGCGCTCTCTCTATGTATGTATTGTGCGCTCTCTATGTATGTATTGCGCGCTCTCTATGTATGTATTGCGCGCTCTCTATGTATGTATTGCGCACTCTCTCTCTATGTATGTGTTGCGCGCTCTCTCTCTATGTATGTGTTGCGCGCTCTCTCTCTCTCTGTATGTATGTGTTGCGCGCTCTCTCTCTCTGTATGTATGTATTGCGCTCGCTCTCTCTCTGTATGTATGTATTGCGCTCGCTCTCTCTCTGTATGTATGTATTGCGCTCGCTCTCTCTCTGTATGTATGTATTGCGCTCGCTCTCTCTCTGTATGTATGTATTGCGCTCGCTCTCTCTCTCTCTCTCTCTCTCTCTCTCTCTCTCTCTCTCTCTCTCTCTGTGTATGTATGTATTGCGCTCTCTTTCTCTCTCGCTCTCTGTATGTATTGCGCTCTCGCTCTCTCTCTCTCGCTCTCTCCCCCCCCCCCCCATAATGTTTGTACAATGCAACATTATCACTGGTCAAAAGTCGTATCCAAGTTGCACCCGTCCCAGTTGTGTCCCAAAGTCAGCGCAACTTTGGGGTTGTACAAGTGTGACTGAAGCCTGAAAGTGAACCTCTCACCAGATCCAACATTCATGTGAAGTGATGAGTAGGCTCCCCTCCCTCCCCCCCCCCCCCTCTTAGAACAAGAGCGATGAAAATATTATCAGCGTTTAGGTCGTCGTTCTTCAGCACGGAACGTTGATTTGGGCTCCTCTCTCAGCGCATGGAATGTCGGAGATGGCTTACACCCTGCATGTCCGGGCATGACCACCTCGCCAGGGGCCCGAATGACGGACCTGTTCTGTGAGACATCCGACCGATGTGTGTGCCGGGTGTCTGTTACCATCCCAGGCGTGAGAATCGGTGAAGAGAATCAGATCTGGGATTTAAAAAGATGAGTGCTTGCAGTACGCTTATTATTTACTGACCCCACTGAGCCTTTCCCATCGTCTTCTCCCCCTATGGTGATGCCGGATGCATGGCCTCTTCCAAAACTTGCCAATGTCTCCCCAGGAGCCTGCATTCACTATATCTGGTCTCCCCAGCACCCTGCATCCACTATATCTGGTCTCCCCAGGAGCCCGCATCCACTATATCTGGTCTCCCCAGGAGCCCGCATCCACTATATCTGGTCTCCCCAGGAGCTTGCATTCACTATATCTGGTCTCCCCAGGAGCCTGCATTCACTATATCTGGTCTCCCCAGCACCCTGCATCCACTATATCTGGTCTCCCCAGGAGCCTGCATTCACTATATCTGGTCTCCCTGGGAGCCTGCATTCACTATATCTGGTCTCCCCGGGAGCCTGCAGTCACTATATCTGGTCTCCCCAGGAGCCTGCAGTCACTATATCTGGTCTCCCCAGGAGCCTGCATTCACTATATCTGGTCTCCCTGGGAGCCTGCAGTCACTATATCTGGTCTCCCCAGGAGCCTGCAGTCACTATATCTGGTCTCCCCAGGAGCCTGCAGGGTGGTGGTGGGGGGGGGGGTGTCACTCTCCAACTGGGTTCCCCAATTGTCTTCCTGGGTTGTCACCCCGTCACATGGGTTTCCGACAGACATTGCAACAAACTTTTATGGTCACCATCAGAAAGAAATGCCATAGTCCTTGATTGGGAAGTGGCTGCAAAGAGGCTGCAGGAGATCGGCAGCATGTAGCAATGGGTGAAAGTGAAGACAAGGATTTTTATTAAATGCTTGATTTGGTATTCAGGTCACACTTTGGGTTTCCAATTACTTTAAACTTCTGGTAGTGGTCTGGCCATTCAGAGGTTGTCCCCTTTTTTGGGGGGAAGGGGCTCCTGGGGCCCCCAGTGTTACCTGACTTTATCCTCCTCCCTGACACATCATGTACATTCTTCCTCGTCCTTACTGGAAGGCTCTGGAATTTTTGTGCCCAGAGCCCCTGCGCAGCCTCTAATTATGGCGTCCTGTAATGACAGGAAGACGCGGACCGCGCCAAAATACTTTTTAGAAACAAATGTCCTGGGCTGACCAGGGTCCTCCTTAGATCTGCTTCCAGGATCCCGAGCTTGTGAGCGGGACAGGCGCGGCGCCGAGGGTGACTGTACATTTTTCAAGGGCAGCGCCGTGCTAATTAAAGGGCGACTCCGGCTAAATGGTTAAAGCTGAATGCTGGACGTATGGTTAAAGCGACAAAAAAGGGGGGGGGGGAGAAGCGCGATCATTCGTTATGATCACAATTGGAAAATGCAAAATAATAAAAAATAAAAATAATAATAGTAAACTATTAAATTATAGGTAGTGGAATTTCCTTTCAAATTTGGCGGTTAGTGAACGCAACGAATACGAATTTATCCAAAGTTACGAATTATCCGGAATAACGAATACTGCATCTAAACGAATGGAACAGAAGAAATTAATAATAAGTTATTCGTTACGTTCCATTTGTTTAGATGCGGCATTCGTTATTTCGGATAATCCGTAACTTTGGATAAATTCGTATTCGTTAAGTTCACCAACAACCAAGTTTAAAAGGAAATTCCATTACCTGTAATTTAATAGTTTAGTAATAGTAGTTATTATTATCATAATAATAATAATAATAATAATAATAAAATATTATTATTAACTACTATTACTAAACTATTAAATTATAGGTAGTGGAATTTCCTTTTTAAATTTGGCGGTTAGTGAACGCAACGAATACGAATTTATCCAAAGTTACGAATTATCCGGAATAACGAATACTGCATCTAAACGAATGGAACAGAAGAAATTAATAATAAGTTATTCGTTACGTTCCATTTGTTTAGATGCGGCATTCGTTATTTCGGATAATTTGTAACTTCGGATAAATTCGTATTCGTTACGTTCACTAACCGCCAAATTTAAAAAGGAAATTCCAATACCTATAATTTAATAGTTTAGTAATAGTAGTTATTATTATCATAATAATAATAATAATAAAATATTATTATTATTAACTACTATTACTAAACTATTAAATTATAGGTATTGGAATTTCCTTTTTAAATTTGGCGGTTAGTGAACGCAACGAATACGAATTTATCCAAAGTTACGAATAATCCGGAATAACGAATGCCGCATCTAAACGAATGGAACAGAAGAAATGAATAATAAGTTATTCGTTACAAGTAGAATCGGAAGTGAAGGGGCGCTGAAAACACAAACTCAATACAAAATAATGTGTATATATAAACATTGAAATGTGCAATCTATTATTACAAAAATCATATATTAATTAGTGAATTGAATTAGTGTCGGAAACCAACGGACCCGGAAATCGGAAGTGGTAGGGAAAAAACGTGACTGGAGGCGCAAACCAGTCACGTTTTTCCCTACCACTTCCGATTTCCGGGTCCGTTGGTTTCCGACGGTGGAACGCACGCCGACTAGCGAAACTAGCAGTGCGACGGATTTTCGATCCTTCTCCGAATCCACGTTGCTTCGACGGTAGAACGTACGCCGGCCAGTGAGACTACCAGCGTGACGGATCACCGTCCTACATCCGAATCCGCGGGTTCGATTGGATATCGAATATACGCTATAAAGCCTCAGTGCCGGGATCAGGGCACAATCTGAGTAAGCAGCCATTTGGCATGTTACTTTTTATTATATTTTAATAAACAATACTTCACTATGATTGCCTTTCTGTCCCTATCTTTATGAATGTTGGATCATCTGACGTGCCTATCCGGATCATTCTGAGTCATCCTAGTGACAAAAGCGGTTTATGACTTCTTTTTTAATTAAAAGAGTCTACTACTATTGGTAAGGAGCCATTTCTATCGATCACATCGGGTGCAATTATATGGTGGAGGTTCCAGAACTGCAACATATACGCCTTTTTTTGAATTGAGATATACCATTGGGTGCTTATTATTTAGCACTATTGGGACTTTTTTCTTTGATTTCATTGTATGGACACTAATTCACTTCACTAATTAATATATGATTTTTGTAATAATAGATTGCACATTTCAATGTTTATATATACACATTATTTTGTATTGAGTTTGTGTTTTCAGCGCCCCTTCACTTCCGATTCTACTTGTATTTTCACACACTGAAAATTTTAGGTGGCAGCTCATAAACTAGTATATTTAATATATTCAGGTTTAATTACACGTAATTCTACCCATTTGTTGGGAGAATTAATATTGTTTTTTCTGTGGCGCAAATTATACACATTTTCTTCACATAAGTTATTCGTTACGTTCCATTTTTTTTAGATGTGGCATTTGTTATTTCGAAAAATCCGTAACTTCGGATAAATTCGTATTCGTTACGTTCACTAACCGCCAAATTTAAAAAGGAAATTCCAATACCTATAATTTAATAGTTTAGTAATAGTAGTTAATAATAATATTATTATTATTAATAATAATAATAATAATTGCTACTATTACTAAACTATTAAATTATAGGTAATGGAATTTCCTTTTAAACTTGGTTATTGGTGAAACGCAACAAATACAAAATGTATCCGAAGTTACGAATTATCCAAAATAACGAATGCCGCATCCAAATGAATTAAATGTAACTAAAGAATAATAGATAAAAATATTAATGATATTAATTTAAAAAAAAATAGTTTTCATTATTAATTCCTTACATTCCCATTCGTTTAGATGCGGCATTCGTTATTTTGGATAATTCGTAACTTTGGATAAATTCGTATTCGTTACGTTCACGAACAGACAAGTTTGACAGGAAATTCCAATACCTATAATTTAATAGCTATTATTATTAGTTATTTACAATATAATTTATAGGTATTGTAATTTCCTGTCAGATCTTGCTGTTAAGTGAATGTAACGAATACGAAATGTATCCGAAGTTACGATTAATCCGAAATAACGAATACCGCATCCAAACAAATGGAACGTAACCAAAGAATAATAATAATAAAAATAATAAAAATGTATTAATAATAATTATAAAACATTATTATTATATTTATTTTTATTATTCTTCTTTGGTTACGTTCCATCCGTTTGGATGTGGTAATTCGTTATTTCGGATAATTCGTAACTTCGGATACATTTCGTATTTTTGTTACGCTAACTAACGGTCAAATTTTAAAAGGAAATTCCAATACCTCTAATTTAATAGTTATTAGTTATTTCAGATTTCTGAATTGTGTTTAAACTGGTTTTCGTTAATTCGAATATTTCCCGAATTAACAAATTTGTCAAAATTCGTTAAACAAATTAGGAACTAAACTAATTGCACATCTCTAATCCTGGTATTATCCTTTTTTGGCCAGTGATTTTTTATTTTTTTTGCAGAAGTGATCTGAGTGTTTAATTAGCCACTCGATCACTTCTCCCAAATTGGGCCAACTTTAGCGTGTTTTTTGTATCTGTATTTGTATTTCATAATCGATTAGTTGTTTCGGCCTTCGTCTAACTCCAGGTGTCCCAATACTTTTGGTAATATCATGTATGTGTGTATTTTTTTTTATTTTTATTGTGTGTGTGTGTGTGTTTTTTTTTTTTTTTTTTTTTTATAAATCTCCTTTAAGGGGGTGCGTCTTATGCCCACATAGTTCTACTAATAGGTGTCCCTCATTCCCATCCATAAAAGTTGGTGTAATGGGGGGGGGGGGGAGTATTTTCTTGGCACACTTTGGGCCCCTTAGTACCAATTGAGCATAGATTAAACCCCACGACCTCCCTGAGTATTGGAGATGTAAAAGGTTTCATTACCATGTTGCTTATGGGAGGGGGGATAGAAGAAGAAGAAGCTTTAACTTTCTACCATTGGTCAGTCGGAGAAGTGACGCCGGTCGGGTCGGCGATGAGCTGCGATGCCAGGAACTGGGATCAGGAGATCCTCCCACAACGTGCCACATATGGTGACCCGGTATAAACTGGCA
The DNA here is from genome assembly GCA_029574335.1 of Rana kukunoris. Taxonomy (NCBI): domain Eukaryota; kingdom Metazoa; phylum Chordata; class Amphibia; order Anura; family Ranidae; genus Rana; species Rana kukunoris. Next base: position 18,632,344 of record CM056053.1, read on the forward strand.
GTTGTGGCTTCCGACAGGAAACGGGCGTTACAAGAACAGCGGGGAGCGGTGACTGGAAACGGTCGATCGTCTCTACCGGTTGGCATCTGCAGGTCGGCGCCTGACTCTGCCTTTCTATTCCGTGGGATGTCTGATGTTTATGGTGAAAATCTTTGAACCATCTTTCCACCCTCACACACACGCCCCATTCGTCACTGTAATACCTTAATCTGTTATTCCTGATAAGAACAGCCGATCGGTACCCGGTCTGTGTCCTGATCAGTGTGAATGAAGGGGCCCTCCAGCCAATGTTTTGCTTGGAGAAGGAAGCAAAGGGGGGTCCATATTTAGGGCTCGTACACTAAGCTGTAAGTAAAATTTTATTTTCAGCTATAGATTTGTGTAAATGCCCCTTTTTTAGGTCCCCCTTGCTAGTACTGGGTTGGACCCCCTTTATTAGGTCCCCCTTGCTAGTACTGGGTTGGACACCCTTGCTAGTACCAGGTTGGACCTCCTTTTATTGGGTCCCCTTGCTTGTACCAGTTTGGACCCCCCTTGCTAGTACCGGATTGGACCCTCTTTATTGGGTCCCCCTTGCTAGTACCGGGTTGGACCCCCGTTATTGGGTCCCCCTTGCTAGTACCAGGTTGGACCCTCTTTATTGGGTCCCCCTTGCTAGTACCAGGTTGGACCCCCGGTATTGGGTCCCCCTTGCTAGTACCGGGTTTGACACCCTTGCTAGTACCAGGTTGGACCTCCTTTTATTGGGTCCCCCTTGCTAGTACCAGGTTGGACCCCCCTGGCTAGTACTGGGTTGGACCCTCTTTATTAGGTCCCCCTTGATTTGCTAGTACCGGGTTGGACCACCCTTGCTAGTACCGGGTTGGACCCCCTTTATTAGGTCCCCCTTGCTGGTACCAGGTTGGACCCCCCCCTTGTACCAGGAGGTTGGACCTCCTTTATTGGGTCCCCCTTGCTAGAATCGGGTTGGACACCCTTGCTAGTACCAGGTTGGACCTCCTTTTTATTGGGTCCCCCTTGCTAGTATCAGGTTGGACCCCCCTTGCTAGTACCGGGTTGGACCCCCTTTATTAGGTCCCCCTTGCTGGTACCGGGTTGGACCCCCTTTATTAGGTCCCCCTTGCTGGTACCGGGTTGGACCTCCTTTATTGGGTCCCCCTTGCTAGTACCGGGTTGTGAGGTTATCGTCATGAACATCAGATCATGGGCAGTAATTCTGACAATAGTCCTCCTGTGTAAATCTAATGTTTGTGATTGGAGAAATCATAAAGCCCGCCTCTTGTCTCCAATCACTGTGCTGTGATTCGTTGTAGCACAAGGTGATTTTTGGGAAGGAGGGGGGGTGTACCTGAATGGTAGTTTGGAAATGTGGTCACCCTAGTCCCGATTTGCCCAGGACAGTCACACATTTTGCTGGTCTTTCCCGGGTCCCAAGCACCTTCATTCCAGGACAATACAGTGTCCCCCCCCCCCCCCCCAAGGTCTACCTGCATTGCATAGAGAAGTGGAGAGACCCGGTGATGTCACTGAATCTAACATAAGGCAAGGTGTGTAATTTAATGAAAACCTTTTATTAAAAAAAAAAAAAAATGGCGCTGCGTCTACTGGAATTCCTCCCTTCATGGTGGTCGGCGGGGATTAATAATTGACCGCCTTTAACCACGGGAGCGAAGTGGCCGAGCCGTTTCCTGGTGTCTGGGGAGCCCAGACTAGGCTTAATCATTAAACGGCGCGCATGCTTTATCACGGCTTTATCGAGCGTTACCTGGTACTCATTCATGGACAGATAATTGCGGCGGGTCACGAGGTGACGGCAATATCCACACAGCGCGTTCAAACAAAACCTGCCGAGCGAAATTCCCAGCGCTGATAAATGATCGCCGTATGAAAAGCAGCACAGTTCCCTTGTGACCAACGTGTGCAAGGCGGTGGGGGAGGGGAGGGGGGGGCGCTAAGCCGTGAACTTGTCCGATAACGCACAAAACCCCCCCCCCCCCCCATGTCTTATCACACCGCCATTGTTGGGATGGGAATTGTCCGATCTGCGCACAGACTGAAAGGGGGGCGTGCAAGGGTACAACAGGAAACTATTCCAGTTAGGGAGTTAAAAGTGGATGTGGAGGCAAATTTTCTTTTTTTTTTTCTATTTTGGATAAAATGTTTAAAGCTGCGGCTTTTATTAAAAAAATCCCCGGTGATCCCGCCAGTGAAGCTCCTTGTTCAGGCACTTCCTGTTATAGGGTGACAGCGGTCTGTCCTTCAATTGTGCTCCTGTGTTTTCATAACATTCAGATTTTATGTATGTGCGTCATATGCAAGCTGAGGATGCATCTTTTATATTTCTTTTTTTTTTTCTGTTTGTTTTTATAAAAAAAAATTCTTTCTTTCTTTTTTTTATATATATATATATATATAATTTATTTTACTTTATTTTATTATATAATTTTCATATTTTTGCTTTTAGGTGTGTGTATATATTTTACATTTCTGTCTTAATTCATATTCAATTTTTTTCAATATTTAAAATTTTATTTATTTATGCTTATTTTATGACATTTTATATACATTTTAAATCGTAGGGTTTCTACTACATAGTCTATATTTTATGTTATATTTATGCTTTTATATTCATAGATTCAATATTTTTTGCCTTTTTTTTTTTTTTTTTTTTATACTTATTTTGTATAGATCATATATACATATATATATATAATATATATTCTTTTGATCTGATTCTGATTTTATATACGTTTTAAGGCCTGGGCATGCGTTTAAGGCCTGGGCATGCGCAGTTCGCTCTGCACGGGGGCGCGCTTAATTTAAATACAGCACACCCCCTCCACTATTTGAATTACGCGGCCTTACGACGCCGCATTTACGCTACGCCGCCGAAAATTACGGAGCAAGTGCTTTGAGAATACGGCACTTGCTCCAGTAATTGGCGTAGGCGTAGCGTAAATGCAGTACGATACGCTACGCCGCCAGATACGCAAATCTTTAGGAATCTGGCTATATATATATATATATATATATATATATATATATATATATATATATATATATATATATATAATTTTTCTATTTATTTTTTACATTTTATGACCATAGTGGGGAGATTGGAATCTGATTGGTTGATTGCTTCTGTGGACAGGTGTCTTTTTTTATTTTTATTTTTTATACAGGTAACAAGCTGAGATTAGGAGCACTCCTTTTAAGAGCAGCTTCCAATCTCGGCTCATTGCCTGTATAGGAGACACCTGGGAACCAGAAATTTTGCTGATTTATTTGGGATCAAATATTTGCTTCACTCATTAAAATGCAAATCGATTTATAACTTTTTTGAAATGCGTTTTTTTATTTTTTGTTCTGTCGCTCACTGTTATAATAAACCGACCATTAAAATTATTAGGGTTGTCCCGATACCGATACCAGTATCGGTATCGGGACCGATTCCGAGTATTTGCGAATATTTGCAAATACCCCCGATACCTAAATAGAATACTCCCGCCGCCGCCCGTCGCTAATCCCCGTGCAACCAAGCAGGCATTGAAAGTTTTTCGTTGGTAAACTTGTAATACCCGCGGCGCCATGTATAGACACGCGATTGGATGGATCCGTCCAATCGCGAGCAAGACACTCCCCCCTTGCTCGTGATTGGACGGATGCGTCCAATCGCGTGTCTATACATGGCGCCGCGGGTATTACAAGTTTACCAACGAAAACTTGTAATGCCCGCTGTGTTGCACGGGGATTAACCCGGCAGCAGCGGCGGCGGAGGTATGGGGGACATGACATGGCTGCAATATGGGGCACAGGACATGGCTGCAATATGTGGGGGGACAGGACATGGCTGCAATATGTGGGGGGACAGGACATGGCTGCAATATGTGGGGGGACAGGACATGGCTGCAATAAGTGGGGAACATGACATGGCTGCAATAAGTGGGGAACATGACATGGCTGCATATGTGGGGGACATGACATGGCTGCAATATGTGGGGGGACATGGCTGCATTTGGGGACACGTTTAAAAAAAGTATCGGTGTTCGGTATCGGCGACTACTTGAAAAAAAGTATCAGTAATCGGTATCGGCGACTACTTGAAAAAAAGTATCGGTACTTGTACTCAGTCCTAAAAAAGTGGTATCGGGACAACCCTAAAAATTATAGTCTGATAATTTCTGGGCAAACGTACAAAATCAACAGGGGATCAAATACTCCAACTCCAATCGGGCAGCGTCACTGACGCGTTTCGCCCTGCCCATGGGGTTTAGTCATGGAGGACCTCCATGAACATAAGCGAATGTGCACAAGCACTCGTTTAAATCTGCATTTAGGGGTGTAAATACCCCAGTGTGCATTCCAAGAGAAGCAGATTTGTGGTTATTATTATTATTATTAATAATAATAATAATTTTTTTTTTATATAATAATATATAAATAATAATAAAAAATTTTTTTGTATATGTATGTGTGTGTGTGTGTATATCTATATATATATATATATATATATATATATATATATATGTGTGTGTGTATGTTTAGGTGGCTATAATTTGCTAAACAATAGAATGCGTTTTATATGCATATACTTCCAAACTCTTATAAATGTGCATAATTTGCACCAAAATAAGTATTTTTTGGGGAATTTTCTACTATCTAGCAGAAGAATGCAGCGTACGTAGGAGTATTTAAAGGCGCGTGCGTGAGATCTTAAATGTCTAGGTAACTCTACGCACTGCGGCCTGCCAGTGTGCATTGCAACGCATGTTTGTGTGCCTCAAAACCGGCCCTGCCTACATTTTCCTCCCCCCCCACACACGCATGCTTTTGGTGTGAACTGCGCAAGTGACCGGCGATGGTATTTTCTGCGTTGAGCCTGCAGTTGATTAACACGCGAGGTGTGACTGAGGACCCCCCCCCCCCCAAAAAAAAATTCTGCAGCCTGTTGTCACTTGAACTCCTGTGACACTCGGTGAGAGGACCAGTCTGCACCACACTCGGCTCTTGTTTTACTAATCCGTCCAATGAGCTCATTTCCTGTGTTTGGCCACAGCGAGTGTTGAAATAACGGTTTGGCGGGTTACGCGTTTTTCAGGGTGACATGCGTCTCGTTACATTGTCCTTGTGTTTCCAGGATTCGTACCGTGAGTCACATGGGTGTAGGAGTCACTTTCCTGACCGCGTCCGCTACAGAGGAAACTGAGTTTTTCTTGGGATTTTAAAGAACCCCACCGCACAGTCTGCTTTAAAACGGTCTCGCCATCGTAATTTGGGTTTTCTATAAGTCTGCAAATCTGTTCGTTGTATGCATGATTTAAAGTTTACTCTCGTTACCAACTGAAAAGGTCCACGTGCATAATTGGATTAACATTTAAAGTATTTTTTGTATTTTTTTTTTCTTTTACTACTTTTTACTACTTTTCTCATTTTTTATTAAAAAAATATGGGAAATTAAAAAAAAAATTGACTTTTTTTATTCTATTCATCTTTTTTTCCCCCAGTACCTGTCAGTGACTTGTTGGTTGTTGTTGGTTGTTGGTTTTTGTTGGTTGTTGGTTTTTGTTGGTTGTTGGTTTTTGTTGGTTGTTGGTTTTTGTTGGTTGTTGGTTTTTGTTGGTTGTTTTTGTTGGTTGTTTTTGTTGGTTGTTTTTGTTGGTTGTTTTTGTTGGTTGTTTTTGTTGGTTGTTTTTGTTGTTAGGGTTGTCCCGATACCGATACTAGTATCGGTATCGGGACCGATACCGAGTATTTGCAGGAGTACTTGTACTCGTGCAAATGCTCCCGATGCCTAAATAGAATACTTTTTTTGTATTTATCAACATGTTCTTTGAGTTTTTTACTACTGCGTGACAAGCAAATAATTTTGTCTTGAGTTAGAGTTCTTCATAATTCTAAAGAAAATATCCTTAGTCTGTATTGTGGTTTGAAAACTGTCACATGACATTTAAAAAAAGTATTGGTATTCGGTATCGGCGAGCACATGAAAAAAAGCATCCGTACTTGTACTCGGTCCTAAAAAAGTGGTATCGGGACAACCCTAGTTGTTGTTGTTGGTTGTCCTTGGTTGTTGTTGTTGGTTGTCCTTGGTTGTTGTTGTTGTTTGTCCTTGGTTGTTGTTGTTGTTGGTTGTCCTTGGTTGTTGTTGTTGGTTGTCCTTGGTTGTTGTTGGTTGTCCTTGGTTGTTGTTGTTGGTTGTCCTTGGTTGTTGTTGTTGGTTGTCCTTGGTTGTTGTTGTTGGTTGTCCTTGGTTGTTGTTGTTGGTTGTCCTTGGTTGTTGTTGTTGGTTGTCCTTGGTTGTTGTTGTTGGTTGTCCTTGGTGGTTGGTGGTGGTGGTTCTTGGTGGTTGTTTTTGTGTGTGCGTTTGTTTTTTCCTTGGTTTATACTTGGGCATGGCTAACTGTTGAATGAACAGTGGGGACAGTGGGGGTTTGCGCTAGTCAGATATGAACTTTTTGTGGTTGAGCCGACAGTCCGGAGAAAGGAGCCTGCCACTCTGTGGATCCAACTGCAGTTTTGGCTGCCATGCTCACATAACTCCTATAGATGGCGGTGTTCTTTCTGATGGTCCTAAGTATGAGCCTAAGTATGAGCCATAGAAGATGTAGAACAAGGGTTCCCTGGTTCTCAGCACTGCCCCCTGTAGGCCTCAGTAGGGCGGGTTACACAGCAGTCCTGTGAGAGGAGACGGCAGTACCGCTCAGATGGACTGTGAGAAGCTTGCTGATTTGGATTGAATAGAAGCTTAGGAGACCTGTGCTTGGGGAAATTGATCTCTGCTGGATGTTGCGGCATAGAAACTGGTGAGGTGCAGCAAAATCCTGAGCTCAATTCTACAGCTCAATGCAAACTGGTAGGATGTCGTATAATACTCCACAGATGATGGAAACCGCCTGACCCATAATGAGGGGCTCCCACCATCCCTGTGCTGAGTTCCTGGGTCTATACAACTGTTTTGCCCATTATAAAAGGGTTCCCACCATATTTGAGGATCCAAGCTCTCTACCTATGATGAGGGATTCCAATTCCACCATCCCTGTGCTGGGTTTTTGGGTCTGTACACCTTGCTGTGCCCATTATGAGGGGTTTCCACCATCCCTGTGCTGAGTTCCCCTGGTCTGTACACCCGCTGTACTCATGAGGTTCCCACCATCCTTGTGCTGAGTTCCCAAGTCTGTACACCTGCTGTGCCCATTATGAGGAGTTCCCACCATCCCAGTGATGCAGTGGGTGGAGTCTACTAGGCCCCTCCCACAGCTCTGCTCAGGCACGTTGATGCCACTGCTACTTCTTACTAATTATATCTGGGTTTGAAAAGGCATTTCGTGTACACAAAGTACATTTTATATCCTTAATTGCTATTGAATTGAATTATTATTTTTTTTTTTTTTTTGTGTGCTGAATTGAGCTTTAAAAATCCAGGAGATCAGTATTTTGATAGGCTTACATTCAGTACAGATTACTGCACAGAACGGAGTTCCCCTTTAATTATCCGGCATAATCTTCACTCTGTAACACTTGGGCGGCGTTGGCGCTCTCTATAACGTGGCAGCCCTATCAGTCCCCACTTAATTACAATCTAAATATTTGTGAAGACCAAACACCGTGTTGGCATCGGTGCCCATGCTACTTTTCATCCAGGGAGTGGGAGGGAATTCCTCTGCTGGAGAAGGCATGGACCCCCCCCCCCGAGGGGCCTCCGCGCTACAACTACCCAGCATGCCTTGTTGGCGGGGGCTTTTCTGGGATCGCGATCCACAGCAGTGACAGGCCGTCTGTCTGCAGCAATGTTTTTCTGTCCGCAGGTCTCTACATGAGTTGATTAAGTTTTGCCGGCTGCTTGAATTTTGGAATTGCTTAAACTTTTTTTTTTCTCCCCTACTTGGCCAAAAACTTGTTCAGTTTCTTCTAATTTACTCTAGAAGCTTCTGTTGGATGTTTGCCTTTTTTTATATGGTCATTCTGCTAAGGCTAGGTCCATGTTCCCATGAACGGTCTTCCGGACTCATTCACATGAGCTGACACTACTCTGAAAAGCAATCTGTGCTCAGATCACTTTTTGGAGGTTGGTTGACAGGCAGCCAGCGGGCAATGTCTCCTACCACCTGACTTAACCCCTCTAATTGCAGTTCTACTGTGCTGCAATTGCAGGCATTGTACTACAGCCCCATAGAACTGCGTTAATTGCGATATTTGGTCTATCTGTCCAATGTAAGCGGCTGTAGGTGGGAAATTGGGGAACAGTAAACAGTAAAAGTGCGGTTCTTCCACCTGGTTTCACTGCCTTCCACGGCTGTAGGTGTGAACAGAACAAACACTTGGAGTTGGTTATCCTATGCAAATTGTACACATGTTTTTGTTTTAGCCAATGGAAGTCTAGTTAGGCCCCATACACACGAGCAAATGAATCTGTTCAAATCGGTCGGACCGACCGATTTGAACAGATTTGTCTGCTGGCTGTTTTGGTTTGATCGCTGTACACACGATCAAACCAAAATCCCCGCCAGCAGACAGCGCGGTGACGTGGCGATGACGTTGACGCCGCCACATCACCGCACCAGGAAGTAAATCACTTCCGCGCATGCTTTGATATTATTCCACGCATGTGCGGGCAGATATGTCTGCTGGTTAGCGTACTATCCAGCAGACATATTGGTCCGACGGGTTCCCAGCAGACAGATTTTAAAGCATGCTTTAAAATCTGTCTGCTGGGAAAATCCGTCGGCTCGCCCGTACACACGATCGAATCTGTCTGTCAGACCGTTTCCAGCAGATAGATTCGATCGTGTGTACGCGGCCTTACCGGCGAAGAGTTCTTGCTTCCTAAAGTTGGAAAGTTAGTTACTGGAGAAGGCGGGAACTCTTGACCAGTAGGAAATCTAGTTACTGGAGAAGGTGGAAACTCTTGACCAGTGGGATAGCTAGTTACTGGAGAAGGCAGGAACTCTTGACCAGTGGGAAAGCTAGTTACTGGAGAAGGTGGAAACTCTTGACCAGTAGGAAATCTAGTTATTGGAGAAGGTGGAAACTCTTGACCAGTGGGATAGCTAGTTACTGGAGAAGGTTTAAACTCTTGACCAGTGGGAAAGCTAGTTACTGGAGAAGGCAGGAACTCTTGACCAGTGGGATAGCTAGTTACTGGAGAAGGTGGAAACTCTTGACCAGTGGGATAGCTAGTTGCTGGAGAAGGCAGGAACTCTTGAAAGCTAGTTACTGGAGAAGGTGGAGGTGGAAACTCTTGACCAGTGGGATAGCTAGTTACTGGAGAAGGCAGGGACTCTTGACCAGTGGGAAAGCTAGTTACTGGAGAAGGCGGGAACTCTTGACCAGTAGGAAATCTAGTTACTGGGGAAGGTGGGAACTCTTGACCAGTGGGAAAGCTAGCTACTGGAGAAGGCAGGAACTCTTGACCAGTAAGAAAGCTAGTTACTGGAGAAGGTGGAAACTCTTGAAAGCTAGTTACTGGAGAAGGTGGAAACTCTTGACCAGTAGGAAATCTAGTTACTGGAGAAGGTGGAAACTCTTGACCAGTAGGATAGCTAGTTACTGGAGAAGGCAGGAACTCTTGAAAGCTAGTTACTGGAGAAGGTGGAAACTCTTGACCAGTAGGAAATCTAGTTACTGGAGAAGGTGGAAACTCTTGACCAGTAGGATAGCTAGTTACTGGAGAAGGCAGGAACTCTTGAAAGCTAGTTACTGGAGAAGGTGGAAACTCTTGACCAGTAGGAAATCTAGTTACTGGAGAAGGTGGAAACTCTTGACCAGTAGGATAGCTAGTTACTGGAGAAGGCAGGAACTCTTGAAAGCTAGTTACTGGAGAAGGTGGAAACTCTTGACCAGTGGGATAGCTAGTTACTGGAGAAGGCAGGAACTCTTGACCAGTAGGAAATCTAGTTACTGGAGAAGGTGGGAACTCTTGACCAGTGGGAAAGCTAGTTACTGGAGAAGGCAGGAACCTTTGACTTGTGGGAAAGCTAGCTAATGGAGAAAGCAGGAATGTTTGACCAGTGGGAAAGCTAGCTACTGGAGAAGGCAGGAACGTTTGACCAGTGGGAAAGCTAGCTACTGGAGAAGGCAGGAACGTTTGACCAGTGGGAAAGCTAGCTACTGGAGAAGGCAGGAACGTTTGACCAGTGGCAAAGCTAGCTACTGGAGAAGGCGGTAACTCTTGACCAGTGGGAAAGCTAATTACTGGAGAAGGCAGGAACTCTTTACCAGTGGGAAAGCTAGTTACTGGAGAAGGCAGGAACTCTTGACCAGTAGGAAAGCTAGTTACTGGAGAAGGTGGAAACTCTTGAAAGCTAGTTACTGGAGAAGGTGGAAACTCTTGACCAGTAGGAAATCTAGTTATTGGAGAAGGTGGAAACTCTTGACCAGTGGGATAGCTAGTTACTGGAGAAGGTTTAAACTCTTGACCAGTGGGAAAGCTAGTTACTGGAGAAGGCAGGAACTCTTGACCAGTGGGATAGCTAGTTACTGGAGAAGGTGGAAACTCTTGACCAGTGGGATAGCTAGTTACTGGAGAAGGCAGGAACTCTTGAAAGCTAGTTACTGGAGAAGGTGGAGGTGGAAACTCTTGACCAGTGGGATAGCTAGTTACTGGAGAAGGCAGGGACTCTTGACCAGTGGGAAATCTAGTTACTGGGGAAGGTGGGAACTCTTGACCAGTGGGAAAGCTAGCTACTGGAGAAGGCAGGAACTCTTGACCAGTAAGAAAGCTAGTTACTGGAGAAGGTGGAAACTCTTGAAAGCTAGTTACTGGAGAAGGTGGAAACTCTTGACCAGTAGGAAATCTAGTTACTGGAGAAGGTGGAAACTCTTGACCAGTAGGATAGCTAGTTACTGGAGAAGGCAGGAACTCTTGAAAGCTAGTTACTGGAGAAGGTGGAAACTCTTGACCAGTAGGAAATCTAGTTACTGGAGAAGGTGGAAACTCTTGACCAGTAGGATAGCTAGTTACTGGAGAAGGCAGGAACTCTTGAAAGCTAGTTACTGGAGAAGGTGGAAACTCTTGACCAGTAGGAAATCTAGTTACTGGAGAAGGTGGAAACTCTTGACCAGTAGGATAGCTAGTTACTGGAGAAGGCAGGAACTCTTGACCAGTAGGAAATCTAGTTACTGGAGAAGGTGGGAACTCTTGACCAGTGGGAAAGCTAGTTACTGGAGAAGGCAGGAACCTTTGACTTGTGGGAAAGCTAGCTAATGGAGAAAGCAGGAATGTTTGACCAGTGGGAAAGCTAGCTACTGGAGAAGGCAGGAACGTTTGACCAGTGGGAAAGCTAGCTACTGGAGAAGGCAGGAACGTTTGACCAGTGGGAAAGCTAGCTACTGGAGAAGGCAGGAACGTTTGACCAGTGGCAAAGCTAGCTACTGGAGAAGGCGGTAACTCTTGACCAGTGGGAAAGCTAATTACTGGAGAAGGCAGGAACTCTTTACCAGTGGGAAAGCTAGTTACTGGAGAAGGCAGGAACTCTTGACCAGTAGGAAAGCTAGTTACTGGAGAAGGTGGAAACTCTTGAAAGCTAGTTACTGGAGAAGGTGGAAACTCTTGACCAGTGGGATAGCTAGTTACTGGAGAAGGTGGAAACTCTTGACCAGTAGGATAGCTAGTTACTGGAGAAGGCAGGAACTCTTGAAAGCTAGTTACTGGAGAAGGTGGAAACTCTTGACCAGTGGGATAGCTAGTTACTGGAGAAGGCAGGAACTCTTGACCAGTAGGAAATCTAGTTACTGGAGAAGGTGGGAACTCTTGACCAGTGGGAAAGCTAGTTACTGGAGAAGGCAGGAACCTTTGACTTGTGGGAAAGCTAGCTAATGGAGAAAGCAGGAATGTTTGACCAGTGGGAAAGCTAGCTACTGGAGAAGGCAGGAACGTTTGACCAGTGGCAAAGCTAGCTACTGGAGAAGGCGGTAACTCTTGACCAGTGGAAAAGCCAATTACTGGAGAAGGCAGGAACTCTTTACCAGTGGGAAAGCTAGTTACTGGATTTACGTGCCAAGCAGCCAGTGTCCTTGAAGCTTCCATTTGATGAGCGATCTCTGTCCTCTTAAGACGCTCCTGCCACTTTGGGTGCCCCCATGTCCTGCTGCATTTTATAAATTTTTATATAGAAAGTTTTGGTCCATCGGGAGATGTGGAATTTACCTGGAATGGCCTTGTCAGTTTTGCAGACTCAGGACCTCGAACATGGCCAACTGTGCTCTGAAGACATCAAGAGGCGCAAGAAAACACGTGGCTGGTTTAAACTCCAACATCTGCCAAGAGCCAGAATACCTGCTTTGGGTGGACTGACAAAATGCAAAATTTCCGTTATGGTGATTTGGAGCTCCCCTCATAATGGCCTCAGATGTTTTGTAGACCTGCTGACTCAGGCTCGAATGTCACTACTTCGGAATGAGCAAATTGATTTGCATGCTTCAGAACTTAAAGCAAATTCAGCTGGAACATTACAACTTACCATGGCTTTTAGTTTACTCAGTGAATTTGTAAAGTAGTCAAATGTTCATGTTCAACCCCCCCCCCCCCCCCCGAGCCTTTGTAATTTGAGAGAGATGTTATAAGGGTACCACCTATTGGGGAAGAAAACTGCTTTATTAAACCAACTTGGGTACAGGGCACGGGTTTACTCATTTGATGTTTGATTTTTTCCCAGGGTCCCTTTTTGCTACCTCACTTCTAAATCAGAGCAAATAATGTCGTTGGCTCTGCTTAATCATTGGTGTATCCGATTTTACATTCACTTATCCTTAGTCTCCCATATAGTCACAGAGGTTGTTTTGGTTCTACCAAAAGGTGGACAGGGTGCAAAAAAAACCTTATCCTAACAGACTTGTCTACTGTTGGGATAAGGTATTTTTGGGCCCCATCCACCCAACAAGGCCCTGTCTACTGGGTGCAAAAAGACCTTTATATATCGATGAAAGGGCCTTGTTGGGTGGACAGGGCTCAAAAAGTCCTTATATCATCGGTGGACAGGGCCTTGTTGGGTGTACAGGGTACAAAAAGACCATATCACATGGGTGGATAGGGCCTTGTTGGGTGGACAGGGTGCAAAAAACCTTATCCCAACAGTAGACCTGTCTACTGTTGGGACAAGGTCTTTTTGCACCCTATCCACCCAACAAGCCCCGGTGGACTGGATGCAAAAAGACCTTATTCCATCGGTGAACAGGGCCTTGTTGGGTGAACACGGCGCAAAAAGACCTTATCCCATTGGTGGACAGGGTGCAAAAATACCTTATCCTATTGGTGGACAGGGCCTTGTTGGGTGGACAGGGTGCAAAAAGACCTTGTCCCGTGGGTGGACAGGGTGCAAAAAGACCTTGTCCCGTGGGTAGACAGGGTGCAAAAAGACCTTGTCCCATCGGTGGTCAGGGTTCCCCCTCCTGTAGGGTGGACAGGGGCCCGCCTACACTTCTTTTTTTTTTCTAAAACAGAAAATTTGAGTTGGGATAAACCATCTCTCCTCACTGTCGATTTACCACCGGAGACAATTGTCTGATTAATAGTTTGTACAAAATCTCTGCAGGTCTATTTTTTTTGCTCTTTACGGCCATTGAAGCTTCAATGTTCTGTGAACGGTCTGGTAGAACACAGCATGCAGATTGCACGAGAAAACTTAATTTTTCACTTGAAAGTCTGGAGAAAACTTGTTTGCCTCCAAAAACGAAGAGTGAGAACAAAAAAATCGAAGTATTTGCTTGCTTGAATGAGTGTTAAGCAGCCCGACAAGGTCATTAAAGCGGTTCCATCCCATATAGACTTATTGTAATTTTGGGGATTCCGTTACAGCATAGTGGAAGTAGCACCGATTGGGAAAACGTGGCAGGGGGGCTCTGATGTGGTTTTTCTAGGGGTCTGGAATGTGATCATTTTTTTGTAGGGTGTGAAATTCTCCAAATTTGAGGATCGCTCTAGAAAAGAGGAGTGTGGTTTTTTTTGTTTTTTTTTTTATTTGGACTCCATTGACTCTGGTAGCCTTTACAAGCAAAAATCCCATCTGCTTGTACTCTATGTGCACTTAACAACTTTGCGGGTAAAACCCTCCCTTGTGTAGACTTCTCAAGCCTCGTACGCACGATCGGACGTCCAACCAAGTTTTCCGTGGATTTTGGTCTGAAGGGCGTTGGCCGTGAACTTGTTCTGCATACACACGGCACAACATTTTCAGACAACATTCACCAAACCACGTGGTTTTTCAGCTCTTTACCACCACCCTTTGGGCAACTTATGCTATTGTTGGCTGATGTTTAACATTGGTTCTGAGCATGCGTGTTTGTACTTTTGATTTTAGTTAGATGGACTTGCGTACACATGTTTGGATAAACCGACGTAACAGATTTATTGCCCAACAACTGGTGAGCATGAACGGCCAACTTTTGTTGTTGTCAATTCGGCCAACAATTGTGGCCATAAAGTTGGATCGTGTACGAGGCTTAAGGCCGACGTCATCGTTCCGCCTGTCGAGTTCCTAGTTCGGCAGTCAAAAAGCTTGTCGAGCCAAATTTTCCCATTGCCCATCGAGGAAATAGAGAACCTGCTCTCTTTTTGGCTCGACGAGCTTCCCGACGGGTTGCTCGGCGAAAAGTGTACACACGACCGGTTTTCTCGGCAGAATACGTCTCCCATCGTGGTTCTCGCTGGATTCTGCCGAGAAAATCGGTTGTGTGTACTCCGCCTTAGATGCCGCTGGGTGCCGCCATCTTGGATGCAATGTGGGCAGCTCCAGCAGACTTAAAACTGTCACTCCGCGGTACTCACCTTCCTTCTTCTCATGGCAGCTACATAAAGGTCATGGAGATGGTGGTGGTATTGGTAGTGGGGGGCTGGCTGGACCAGCACAGACAGTAAATACGCTCCCTGATGTGTGCCAAAGGATGCAGGGGTCCAATTTTAACATGGAGGTGGGTTGTAAGTAAAGGCTTTTGATGCAGCCATCCACTTAACATGGGGGGGTTCAACTATATTGATGCAAGTGTCTACTTTCAACACTAATGGGGAGGTGAAAGGGTTGGTGGTGGTTAAAGGGTTTTGATGCAGGGGTCCATATTTAACACGTGGAAGGGGGTGTGCTTATGCAGGGGGTCCAATTTTTACATATGTGGGGGGGGGGGGGTGTAGGTAAATGATTTTGGTGCATAGATTCACTTTAACATGGAGAGGTGTAAACTTTTTTGATGCGGCAGTCCTGTGGGGGAGCTTTTGATGCAAGTGGCCACCTAACGTGGGCGGGGGGGATAACTATTTGGAGCAGGGGTCTACTTTTACACAGCTATCCCCTTTAAAGTTTTGTTGGGCCCTTTATATCTACCCCAATGAACCCCCCCCCCCTCCTTAGTAGAGAAGCCTGTGTTGGTAATCCCATGCTGCAGGGCATTGCTACAAGTGGGCAGTGCCCAAGTTAGTCCGCCATTGTAAATATGGAAATTCCTGTGGCAGAGGAGTTGTTGACTTTGGAGCGGGTCATGGTGGATTGGAGCGGTGCTGTGCAGCAGATGTATTTCTATGTAGTAAAATAATTCTCCTCTTTAAATGTTGTAGTATGTTTGTCCTAGAGGAAACATGGCATGAGCCTGGCACAGCGTCCGGTGCCAGGAGTGGGGAAGCAGCTGGGGAGAGCTGCAGAGGCAGATGACTCGGAACTGTCTGGGCACATAATGTCTGTCACTACCGAGGTACAAGAATGCGAATCTGTGGGACGCAGTTATTAAACTCTGGTTTGGTAATGCCCAAAGCCCAGTTGATCTTTTAATTTTAAAATCACTAAATATATTCCAGATGTAAAGAAAAACAAAAGGGTGCAAAGCCTAGGCTGTGGCTGTTTGTTATATACAGAAAATGAACTGGGTAACAAAGCCTGTGTGGACGCGGTGGTCTCTTTGGCTGCGCGTGTGGACGCGGTGGTCTCTTTGGCTGCGCGTGTGGACGCGGTGGTCTCTTTGGCTGCGCGTGTGGACGCGGTGGTCTCTTTGGCTGCGCGTGTGGACGCGGTGGTCTCTTTGGCTGCGCGTGTGGACGCGGTGGTCTCTTTGGCTGCGCGTGTGGACGCGGTGGTCTCTTTGGCTGCGCGTGTGGCCGCGGTGCTCTCTTTGGCTGTGTGTGTAAACCAATTGGAGACGGTTGCTTCAGCAGTTGATTGTCCCAATTTTTATTATTTAGTAAAACTTGTCAGCTCTGCACACATCTTCTTGCTGCTTTGGGATGAATACTCTGATTTTAATTCTGCCAATCGCAAAGCAACCTCATGTTTATACTTCTGTCTGATGTGTAACCTTGGCGCTGCGTCCTGCGCTTACCAGTGGGACCAGTAAAAACGCCAACCAGGTGGCCCCTTGTGCCAGGCGATCGCTGGGCTCGCACACTCTTGCAGCTCCACTTCCTGCTTGGTGGCAACATGCTCCCTCGTGGAATGTTATGAGATTCCTATTGATATTAGATCAGCGGGTATTTTTATTTTTACTGGCCCTTTAACCGTCTCGCTTCGGTCAGCGCCTGGGGTAATGCAATGTAAATTATCTGGTGACGGATTTGCTGTGTGGAGGTGCCTGACTGTGTGTAGGGGGGGTGGTGGTAAGGTGGGGGGGCTAGCAGCAAGCATTATAGGGGGGGTGATGATTGAATGAATGAATGAATGAATGAATGAAAACTTGTATAGCGCGGCACATGCGAACTGAATCGCCTCTGGGCGCTTGTTGTTCCTGTCTCCTTTGATATCAAAAGAGAAAAGTCTTGACCTTTTTCCTAAATGCTAGGTGGTTCTCCTCCAACCGAATACTGGTTGGTAAAGCGTTCCATAGTCTTGGACCTTGGACCGCGAATCTTCTTTCTCCTTTGGACTTGAAGTTGGCTTTCGGAACCTGGAGGAGGTTCTGATTCGTGGATCGCAGAGCGCGATTGGGATTATGCGTTTTTATTATTTCGCATAAATAAAGGGGGGCATTCCCATGGACACATCTATGCGTAAGACAGAGAGCTTTGAAAGCAATTCTGTCTTTGACTGGCAGCCAATGAAGGGCTCTCAGTGAAGGTGAGATGGATTCCCAGGGTTTTTTCCCAGTCACAAGTCTGGCGGCCGTATTCTGAACGACTTGCAGACGAGCGATTTGGTACTTGGGGAGGCCGAGGTAAAGGGCATTTGCATAATCCAGTCTGGAGTTAACAATAGCTCCTACCACGACCGCTAAATCTTCTTTAGGGATAAACGGAGTGAGTCTGCGTAGTAGGCGTAGTAGATGGTGAGATCCACTGACTACTGACCCTATTTGTGCGTCCATTGTCATAAAGGAGTCAAAAATGACCCCTAGGCTTTTGACTTTGGCGCTAGGGGTGATGAACTTGCCCAGAATGGGCGAGGGGGTCCACGCTGTTGAAGGTTGATTCCTACGCTTGGCGTGAAACAGGAGAAGTTCTGTTTTCGCTCCATTGAGTTTAAGATGACTCTTTGTCATCCAATCCTCTATCAAGAATAGGCAAGTCTCTAGATTGAGATGGTGATCTTGTCTATTGCAGATGCGGAAATACAATTGTGTGTCGTCTGCGTATGAGTGATAGAGCAGTTTTTTGCTGCTGATAATCTCAAAAAGAGGACGAAGATAGATGTTAAACAGCACTGGTGACAGAGGCGATCCTTGAGGGACTCCGCATGTTACTGTGCGTTTTTCTGACGTAAAAGGTCCTAACTTTACTGTTTGCGATCGGTTTTCCAGAAAAGAGAGAGAACCAAGATAAATCGCCTTCTGCGACTCTGGCTACTTCAGCAAGCCGAGTCAGTAACAGTTTGTGGTCTACAGTGTCAAAAGCTGCACTTAGGTCCAACAGAACTAGAAGACAAGATTCTCCTTCGTCTGCGGCCTTGAGAACATCGTCCCATACTTTCAGCAATGCTGTTTCCGTCCCGTGTCCGGGGCGGAAGCCTGATTGTAATGGGTCAAGTAGCTTGTAGGTATCTAGATGCAGTTGCAGCTGTTGTACCACTACTTTCTCCATTATCTTGGAAAGTACGTTGAGGGTTGTTATGGGACGGCGGTGGAGTGGGTTCTTGGGGTCCAGGGAGGGTTTCTTCAGGATGGGTTGGATTATACCCTCTTTCAACTGTGTGGGCACTTTGCCCTCCAGAAAAGACTGGTTGATAAACTGCGTGATGGGAGGAGCCAGGATGTCGGCGCATTCCTTCAGCAGTTTTGTGGGGATAATGTCATTCGGCGCTGTGCTATTTCGCAGAGTACAAATGACATTCTTAGTGGTCTCGATGGAGATGGGTTCTAGGGTAAACTTACCTGATATAGGAGAATTACTATGGGTGCTGTGTGAGAGGCTGCAGGGGGGCTGAGGGGGGAATTGTTTTGCTGAATGCTTTCACGGATTGCCTCGATTTTATTAATGAAGTAATCCGATAGTTCATTGCAAAATTCTTGTGTATCCGAACTGGGGGCTTTGATGCATTCTGGATCCATGGTCTGGGTGACCATCTTAAAGAGTTCGCGGGGACGGTTAATGGCACCGTTGATAGCCTCCGAAAAATAATTTTTCTTGGCTTGGAAAATTCCTTTGTGGTATTTTCTTGTCGCTGCCTTGTAGATGGATAGGTTTAGGTCTGAGGAACATCTTTTCCAGGCAGATTCTGCCTTCTGCGTTCTTGCTTCAGTAACGACAGCTGGTTGTTAAACCAACTGCGGTTGTTTTTCCGGATGCGGGTACTTCGTTTCCGCGCTACCAAGTCAGCTGACTGTAGCATAGCCGAGTTAATGGCTTCCAGAGTTTCAACGGCCGTTTGATGCGGCTGAGTTGTTTCTATTTTTTTCCTTAAAGTCGTTTTGAAGAGTTCCGAGTGGAGCTTCTTCTGACATCTAGTCCAGTGTGTTGTCACTGGATTTGATGTTTTTGTTGCGGGGGGGATGGTGGAAATACTGAATATAATTGCATGGTGGTCTGTCCATGGCAACTTTTCATTTTCCCAAATCTTTATTTCCAGAGTTTGTCTGAAAATAAGATCAAGTGTGTGACCTGAAGTATGTGTGGGCCCACATACTAGTTGCTGCAATCCTAATCCTTCCAGGTGGTCAATACAGGCGTCGGCAATGGGGTCTAGTGTGGAGTTGGCCCAGAGATTGAAATCCCCAAGCAGCAAAAGATGTTTGCTGTTAAGGGTATAAGTGGAGAAAAAATCTGTCCATGATGATAGCAGCTGCGATTTTGGGCCTGGCGGCCTATAGCAGAGCAGAATGTGGATGGTCTCCTTTGTGTTTGCTTGCAGTTGCAGAGTAAGGGTTTCCATGAATGGAAGAGGGTTTTGGCGGACTGGTTTGGTGATCGTAAGATGAGTCTTGTGGATCACCGCCAGGCCGCCACCTCTTTGCCCTATTCTGTTTTCCGTTATAATACGGTAATTTTCTGGCACCAATTCACCTAGAATGGTGTTACAGTCGGCTGTGAGCCAGCTCTCTGTAATAAAAAGGCAGTCTAGATCCTTTTGTTGAATAAAGTCGCGGATTTCTAGTCGGTGTTTTACTGCCGATCTTGTGTTGATCAGAGCACATGATATGTGCTTGGGTTGGGGTAAATGGCTGAAATGTCTGACCGTCGATCTATGATCGATTCTCAGTAATCGCTCAGTTCTTAGGGCCTTTTTGGTGATGGCTGGAAGTATTGCGGCGCATTGCCTCAAACTCCAAATGGTATCGGCAGAATATTGCCGACTTACCATGATCGCCACTACACCGGGGAGGGGGGGGGGTTTGGGGCAGTGGGGAGAGGAAATTACTGGCTCCTCTCTCCTGGCTTGGTCCAGAGGAAGGCAAAAAACCCTTTCAGAGCTCGGCCAATATGCTCCGGTAGGGAAAAAATTCCTTCCTGACCCCTGTAAGAGGCGATCGGTTGACCCCTGGATCAAGCTACTGTGAGTTGGGACGACGAGGGGGCTAGGGCTGAGAGGGAGACACTTGTTGCTGGCCTGGTGGCTGCCTGTTCAGGGATGAGGGCTGACAGGGGGAGCTGAATGATCTGGGCTGAATGGGTGAAGGGTGGGCAACAGGGCAGGGTAACTGTCCTACAAGGATAAGGGGGAGGTTTGCCTGGGAGCAGGGTGAGGACCCTGAAAACGTGGGGAGCGGCGCGCCGTTAGGCCGCGAGTGAAGCCGCGGTCTTTCCTAGACCGCGGCCCCGCGATTCCGAACGGCCTGGCGCGGTGCTCCCGAATGAGCCCCGGAACGGCGGAAATAACCGCAAGGTGGTGGCGGGGGGAGGGGGCCCTTGTCTGCCTCCTGGGATCGAGTGCTGCGGCTTGTCCTGAGAAGGACGGCCGCCCACAGTGCCAGGGAGACAGGTAGCGCTTACCTTCCAAAGGAGGGGAGAAATGCTGGAGAGAGGCTAGAACTGGAAGCTGGAAGCTGGAGGGGAGGCAAGGTGCAGAAGCAGGCTGGAGCTGGAGCAAGGGGAGGGCTGGGCTAGGAAGAACCCTGCCTGTCTGACTACCTGCTACGCCTGCCTGGAGCTATGACTCACCCGTTCCTACTCCTAGGAACGAGCGCCGCTTGAACTCCTGCTGCTAATCCTCCTACCTCACTCACTGACTGACTTGTGGGCGTGACTGATTGGGTGGAGAGCTTGCAGAAAGCATTGTAGCGGTGGAGGGGGGGGGGGTAGGCCTTGCAGCAAGCTTTGGGGGGCTAGCAACAAGTCTTGTAGGAGGTGATTGTGGTGGGGGGGGTTGGAACAAGCGTGTTGGGGGGAGGAGCTAGCAGCAAGCGTTGGAGGGGAGGAGCTAGCAGCACAAATTGGGGCAGGAGCATGCTGAAAGCCTTGTGGGGGGGTAGCTGCAAGCGTCGTTCAGGGAGGGGAGCTAGCAGCAAGTGTTGTAGGGGAAGGGGCTACTGTATGTGCAAGCGTTGTGGGGGGGGGGGGGAGCTAGTAGCGAACATTGTAGGGGGACGAGTGGGCAGCAATTATTGTAGGGGAGGGGCAAACAGCAAGTGTTGTAGGGGGAAGGGCTGGTGGCTGGAGTTGTAGGGGGAGGATCTAGCAGGAAGCGTAAGGGGTGGGGGTGTGGTGGTGAGGCGGTAGCAGGAAGCATTATAGGGGTGATGGTGGGGGAGGGGGCTTGTAGCGGGCATTGTAGGGGTGATGATGGAGGAGGGGGCTTGTAGCGAGCATTGTAGGGGTGATGATGGAGGAGGGGGCTTGTAGCGAGCATTGTAGGGGTGATGGTGGGAGAGGGGACTTGTAGCGAGCAGTGTAGGGGTGATGGTGGGGGAGGGGGCTTGTAGCGAGCATTGTAGGGGTGATGGTGGGAGAGGGGGCTTGTAGCGAGCATTGTAGGGGTGATGGTGGGGAAGGGGGCTTGTAGCAAGCATTGTAGGGGTGATGGTGGGTGAAGGGGGCTTGTAGCGAGCATTGTAGGGGTGATGGTGGGGGAGGGGGCTTGTAGCGAGCATTGTAGGGGTGATGGTGGGGGAGGGGGCTTGTAGCGAGCATTGTAGGGGTGATGGTGGGAGAGGGGGCTTGTAGCAAGCATTGTAGGGGTGATGGTGGGGGGGGCTTGTAGCGAGCATTGTAGGGGTGATGGTGGGGAAGGGGGCTTGTAGCGAGCATTGTAGGGGTGATGGTGGGGGAGGGGGCTTGTAGCGAGCAGTAGGGGTGATGGTGGGGGAGGGGGCTTGTAGCGAGCAGTGTAGGGGTGATGGTGGGGGAGGGGGCTTGTAGCGAGCAGTGTAGGGGTGATGGTGGGGGAGGGGGCTTGTAGCGAGCATTGTACTAGGGGTAGGGGATGGTGGGGGAGGGGGCTTGTAGCGAGCATTGTAGGGGTCATGGTGGGGGAGGGGGCTTGTTGTAGGGGTCATGGTGGGGGAGGGGGGGAGGGGGCTTGTAGCGAGCATTGTAGGGGTGATGGGGGGGGGCTTGTAGCGAGAATTGTAGGGGTGATGGTGGAGGAAGGGGGCTTGTAGCAAGCACCCCCACATGCAAGCTAGATTTCTGTGCTGAAACTTCAATTCTTAGGGAATAGAAGAACCTAAGGGGGGGGGGGGGGGTATTTTGTATTTTTTCCCAGTAATGGTTCCTATGGGGATTAACCTTGGAAGGATGGTGTTTATGTAACCTCTCCCAGCAGTCACAAGATACTAGCCAGCTCTGGAGCTCGGAAGGGCCCTGGTTCGGGGGGGGGGGGGGGGGGGGGGTGATGTCACAGCGTTTCCCCTGCCAGCGCAGATGGCTTCAGATCCTGGACAGTCCAGCACTGGAGGAGAGCAATAGAAGTATGAATCAGATCTGACGGAGTATTGTAAAGGCCCCTCCACTTCCAACCAGACAGGAAACATTGGAACAAGCTATAAATTTCATACCCTGCAATTTCTTTTTTTTCTTCCAACTTTAATTTATGGACGTGTTGCTGAGCAATAAATACATAGAGAAGAAAAAACACACGCAGCTACGCAAACACTCCCGCTTTTATGCATCGTATTTATTATATACCAGCGGCTGCTGCACCTTTTTTAGCTTTTTTATTTTATCTTTATTTTTTAGCTTTTTTTTTTTTTTTTAGCTTTTTTTTTAGCTTTTTTTTTTATTTTATTTTTTAATTTTTTAGATTTATTTTATTTATTTTGGATGTCTTTAAAAGTGTATTTTGGACTGTTTATTCATAGTAGATGCAAAAAAAAATCAAATAACATAACTGCAGCTTTTCATTAAAAAAAAAAAAAAAAAAAAAAAATCCTCGTTATTCTGCCATGATTGTCCTTTGTTTGGGCACTTCCTATGTTATGGTGACAACGCTGTTCTGGTTTCCCAATTCTGCTCCTGAGTTGTCACATTGTTTTACTTTTTATGCATGTCCATGTGTATTAGGGTGTCATGCGCACAGGGCACTTTTGTTTCCCTTAACGCGTTTCTCCTTGCAGGAGTGCAGCAACTTAATGGGCACCTTTAGCCATGTTTGGTACATGTGTTTAGGCGCTTATGTGTTTGAGAGATCATTGATTCCATTGGCTAGAGTTGTTTTTTTCTGGACGTTAACACTCAAGCTATAAATGTGTTTAGATGAGAGTGCACGTGCTAAGGAGCGTCAGTTGTTTTACTTTTATTTATTTTTATCACATTTTTTTATTATTATTTTAATATTATATATTATATATATATATATATATATAGCTTAGTTAAAAGTGCTCACTGGTGGACTGATCATTTTTTTTTTATCTGCAAGCTGTGTGACTTTTGCACATTGCAGGGATTTTAACAACCTTTTTGTTAAGAAAAAGCTGTTTCACCCCGTCTGGTGCAAACTGATTCTGAAGAGAAGTGACTGGTTCATTATAATCAGCTAATGCACTTTCTGTGTGTGTGTATGTGTATTTATTATTATTATTATTAGTAGTAGTAGTAGTAGTATTAGAATTTATTATTTTATTATAATTTTATTATTTTTAGTATTTTTATTAATTTATTTTTAGTATTTATTTTATTATTTTTAGTATTTTATTATTAGTAAAAATAATAATAAAAATACTACTAATAAAATACTAAAAATAATATAATTTAATTATTTTGATTATTTTTTTTATTAATATTATTATTAGTAATAATATATTATAATAATAATTACATTTTAATGGGGAATGCTGCTGGTGTGTCTCGGCAAAACGTTCTCTTCTACTACAGGGTTACCTAAAATCTGGGAGCCAATTGGACGCAACGCCTCCAGACTGTCATGTTTCATTAAAAATGTTTATAGAGAATTTACAGCGCTGCAGATTTAAAAGGAAAGGAAATGTAATGTTAGACATGTGCAATTTCTTTCCGTTCCAAATTCATTTTTTCGTCAAAATTCAACGTATTCATTCGGAAGACTATGACAAATTTTCTAAAAATGAAAATTCGAAAGAATGAAAATGCATCTCCTCATCGGCAGCTTCCCCTGCGTCTCCTCCTCCTCCTCGGCGGCTTCTCCTCCTCCTCCTCCTCCTCCTCCTCCTCCTCCTCCTCCTCCTCCCCGTGTCTTCCTCTATGGCCAAAACGAGTGCTTCTTTTGGCCAATCGGGTCTCAGGACCTGCTTTCTGATCTGATTGGCCGGGAGTAGAATCCAGGAAGACGGTAGCGAATAGTAAAATGTTGTCCCACATCTGGGTGGGATCAGGGCACAGTGCACTGCGCCCCGAGTCCTCCCTTTTTGAAGCCAACTAGGCCCTCAGACCTTAGTCACATGCTTCGGAGAAACAAAAAACCCCATTTATAATCCATGCATCTGGCACCCTGCATGTGAATTAGGGGGGATAGAAGTTACAAGACTGCCATATACTGCTTATGAGAAAATGTAATTTAGCAGTTTATATCTACTAAAATACGGTAATTGCATTTCCATGTTCTGTGTACTGTGGGAGACCAGATATAGTGACTGCAGGCTCCAGGGGGAGACCAGATATAGTGACTGCAGGCTCCAGGGGGAGACCAGATATAGTGACTGCAGGCTCCTGGGGGAGACCAGATATAGTGACTGCAGGCTCCTGGGGGAGACCAGATATAGTGACTGCAGGCTCCTGGGGGAGACCAGATATAGTGACTGCAGGCTCCTGGGGGAGACCAGATATAGTGACTGCAGGCTCCTGGGGGAGACCAGATATAGTGACTGCAGGCTCCTGGGGGAGACCAGATATAGTGACTGCAGGCTCCTGGGGGAGACCAGATATAGTGACTGCAGGCTCCTGGGGGAGACCAGATATAGTGACTGCAGGCTCCTGGGGGAGACCAGATATAGTGACTGCAGGCTCCTGGGGGAGACCAGATATAGTGACTGCAGGCTCCTGGGGGAGACCAGATATAGTGACTGCAGGCTCCTGGGGGAGACCAGATATAGTGACTGCAGGCTCCTGGGGGAGACCAGATATAGTGACTGCAGGCTCCTGTGGGGGGGGGGGGAGATATAGTGAATGCAGGCTCCTGTGGGGGGGGGGAGATATAGTGAATGCAGGCTCCTGTGGGGGGGGGAGATCTAGTGAATGCAGGCTCCTGGGGGGAGAGCAGATCTAGTGACTGCAGGCTCCTGGGGGGAGAGCAGATCTAGTGACTGCAGGCTCCTGGGGGAGAGCAGATCTAGTGACTGCAGGCTCCTGGGGGAGAGCAGATCTAGTGACTGCAGGCTCCTGGGGGAAAGCAGATCTAGTGGCTGCAGGCTCCTGGGGGAGAGCAGATCTAGTGGCTGCAGGCTCCTGGGGGAGAGCAGATCTAGTGACTGCAGGCTCCTGGGGGAGAGCAGATCTAGTGACTGCAGGGTCCAGGGTTTAGTAACACCTTTAAGATAATTTTTTTTTATCTATGGTTGTGGCTGAGAGAGTTCTGCAGGCTCCTGCATTTTAAAGAGAAGAATCTAGTGTGATGGACTCTGTGGCAATTGGTAGCAGGCTCCTAATCTGTGTGTTTGTAGCGTTCAGCAAATAATACTAATAATAATGACAGCAGATGCTCGGCGTCCTCTCTCATAGGGTTACGCCGCGTCCCAGCTCTGGGAAAATATTTGTTATAGTAAAACGTGCCTCTAGGAACATCCAGGGCAGAGGAATGGAGGGCAGTGGGGACTAGCTGAAGGATTTACATTCTCCAGGAAACCAAGCTTCAGGAACGAACCATACATCTGTCAACGTGTGCCCTTTCTGACTTCACATATGGCCTGCTAAAAATCCATGCACACAAGGGGTTAAATCTGACCTCCGAACTTCCCTTCAGTCTTGCACAGTTGTACAGTCTCCTCTTCTGGACTGAAATTACTTGCCATCGGGACTTCACTGCACATTGTGAGCTTCTCACACTGTGCATTAGAAGCTGTAGCCCACCTAATTTCCTGGCTGAAGGGTGTCCAGCATTATTGGGCCCTTTGCCTCCCAGCCTGACTGTCCCTGGCCACCCCTTTCATTCGATTGCATTGCAGTTCTTTCAACTTGAGGCTCAGCCTTGCATGTGTTGCATGGTCTGCATGTAGCACTGTGTTAGGTCTATTACTATTACGAAGGGCCCCTATGGTGAAGAATTTCAGCAAGATGTGTTGAAAACCTACTATGGTCAGGCTTGCATTAAACAGCCCAAAGGCCTTGTCGAGGAACTCTTGTGCAACACAGATAGTTGTTTCAGGTCCATCGGGAGTGTTGTGACAAATACCAGTTCAAATTGCATTCGTTTTGCAGGGTAGAAGATCTGTCACCACCGCCAAGGTGGTTGACTCTTCTGAGAACCACCAGTTCCCTAACCAAGCCAATTTCCATACTTCCCCAGGTATAAGCTACCATACCTTCCACTGGAACTAAGATTCACTCTGCTTCTGTCAAACCTGTACAAAGGTAGCTTGGTCTTGGGTAGCTTGGTCTTGGGTAGCTTGGTCTTGGGTAGCTTGGTCTTCGTTGGTCTCATAACATGGGTAGCTTGGTCTTGGGTAGCTTGGTCTTCGTTGGTCTCATAACATGGGTCTGTCCATTTAGTTGCATTTAGACCTTCTTACCCATATATAGGTATTGTCTCACACGCGTACTCCAGCACCCTGGCATGTACCTCTAGTGCACATATATCAAACACAAGGCCCGCGGGTCGAATCCAGCCCACCAGGCCTTGTCATGTGGCGCTCCCACCCTGTTTTGCAGCTGAAACATGGCAGAACTCCATTCCGCCACCGCCAGCTCTCACCCTCCTCACTGTGTTTTCAAGGGACAGCTTTGCTTTTCAGCGGATTCCAGATGTAACCATCCCCTGCACAGTGTGGACGGCTCTCCAGAATCTGAGAGAGAATGATCTCCCTGCATGGCAGCATTGCCTACACAGGGAGGTGTAACAGAGCCAAATATATGGGTAGTAGAGAGCCACCTACGTAGGGCGTTTCTAGAGCCAGCGTGGTGGGGCGGGGTTGGTGTTGCACACTGTGCATAGCGCAACCCCATATCCCTGAACTCTGTATACAGCGCACCACTGACCTCTGTAGTGCACCCCTAAACCCTGCACTCAGTATGTAGTGCACCCCTAAACCCTGCACTCTGTGTATAGGGCACCCCAGACCTATGCTTTGTGCATGGTGCACCCCTGAAATCTTGCACTCTGTACCTAAAGTACTCTGTACGTAGGACACCCTAGATAAAACTGGCCCTTTTGACGGCAACCTTACTGCCAATGTGGCCCCCGATAACACGCAGTTTGACACCACAGTGTATACTGTAGGCTTTGTGTCCACCAAGGACCCAAGTAGACAAGACCACCATCTTTCTCTCGTGATTGTTCTCCATCAACCCCTGGACTTCACCGATCCCTTTATACGTTCAACTAGCCTGGTAGGAAGCCCTACAGGGGAGAAACACTAAAGTACACCCTTGGCACCCAGTGCAATATTAAAGTGTATATAAATAAAAACTTCTAGAGTAGGGAAGGGTACAGTTTATTTGCTGGTTGTCTAGCTAGAAAGATTTTCCTTCACGTCTGTCTTGGAGATGTAGCAGAAAATTAAAGGAAATCTTTAAGAAGTGAATTAAACAGCATTGCGCAACCAACACTCTGACCACCCTCTAAAATTACAGTAGCAGGGCGCTACACTTGTATAAACAGCCAAGAACCACACAAGCAATCGGGATTTCACGATGGTCCTCTTTTTGAGCTGAACGGATCGCAGAGGCTGCACTAGGCTTTGTGAGGCCTTAGGCAAAACTTGACATGGGACCTCACTCACACCCATGATGGGGAAAAATAATTCAAGGACAAGAGCCTCTTCCCAACAACCCTGGCTGGTGGTTGTGGGGGTTATCGGAATCTGGAAGCCCCCCAAATCCTGTTCTTTAGTAACTAAGGGGCAGGGGCCACCTAGTAATGTCTCCTGGTGAACCCCCCCTTGTGACATTATTGACTAAGGGAATGCTGGGTCATTGACATCACAGGGGGCGGTGTCACTGATAATCACTGGTTGTTAGGGACGCTGGCGGCCCCGCTCCTGAGTCAGGTCTTGTGGCAAACCTAGCCACTTCTAGAACGCTGGACGTTACATGTCAAAAGGTTGTCTGTATTATATGCTATGTATTCTGCTGGGTCTTATGTGGGCATAGTAATTGGTATGCTGGCAGCCGTAAGCCACTAGCATTCAAGTACTTCGTTTTATGTTGCCCAATCGGTGTTCGGCAGTTTTAAACCGAACTTCACAACACATAACCCCAGACCCCAGCTATCAACCGACTTTTCCCTCGTGCAGCAATGCCTGATGGGAGAATTATCCAAAATGTTAAGTTCCCCATCTGGTCCTCCCTGTATTACCCCTGTTAAATCTATTTGGCTGTTTGGAAACCCCTTGCATGGGGAATTCTATAAATATGGAAGCCTGTGAATAAAAAGTCAGTTGACTCTCAGAGCTGTGTTGTCCGGTTACTGGGGAGATTTGGGACATTGCCTTACTTTTCAATGCTGACTGTGGATTTACCCTGGTTACCAGCGGAGATCGTGGAGTTTAATATTGTACTCCGCTACAGGTCTCTTAACGCTGCCTGAGCACAGCAGCATTAAGGTCCCCTGGGGTAATGCATTGGGTAGGTTAGGCAGCCACGAGGCCCCTGTGAGTGCGAATGCCTTAGGCGACTGCCTAATTTGCCTAATTAAAGAGCCGCCTTTGACGGATCGGATGCTAGAGCAACTTAATGTGGGGGGAAAAAAAGCATATACTGACAACCAAAGCAGTTCACTTAATCGCCATTATTTCAGGCGTGACTTTCCATATGAACGAAATGTCCGTCTCTGCTGGAAAGATTCATCTAGAATGGAGGAATTGTTGGTGGTTTCACTTGTGTAAGCGAGGATGACAGAGCCCCAATATCCAATTCACCCCCCCCTGACCCTCCAGCTGCCTGTCCTATAGAGGAGGCCAATAAAAACAGCAGGCTCCCCGCTGCAAACCTCGCTAATATGTTACAGGGCAGATCTAGGTCTACCTGCCGGCAAAACTAGAGGAACCGCAGGAAGCTGGAACACACACAGTGATCTCTTCTCCTCCATTCATTAGCGGAGCTCTCAGGAATGATTTCACGCCTGTTTTTATGGCTTCCCGGGCTATAACCTGGAGCCGAGGACTTTTTAATGTTTCACTTGACTGTGCATGGGGTCAACTCTTGGCTCTTTATGGCAGAGTTAAAGAAGCAGGTTCATGTTCCTATGGTTGGGGTGATGGGCTTAAAATTTAAAGGCAGGGACTTCGTCATATGAGGGCCCAAAGATTGGAAAGGGCCCATAAGAGACCAAGTCGGATCATTCAACAAAAATCTTGCCATAACATCTATATAGACTTAAGGTATTTCAGGAATGTGTGTGACGAACCCAGGACTAGGTCCGTCGTCGATGCTTCCTCTGTCCAGAACCAGCATTAGCCAAGACTCTTTAACCACTTAAGACCCGGACCAATATGCAGGTTAAGGACCTTGCTCCTTTTTGCGATTCGGCGCTGCGTCGCTTTAACTGACAATTGCGCGGTCGTGCGACGTGGCTCCCAACAAAATTGACGTCCTTTTTTCCCCACAAACAGAGCTTTCTTTTGGTGGTATTTGATCACCTCTGCGGTTTTTGTTTTGTGCGCTATAAACAAAAATACACCGACAATTTTGAATTTTTTTTAATATTTTTTACTTTTTGCTATAATAAATATCCCCAAAAAAGATATAAAAAAACATTTTTTTTCCTCAGTTTAGGCCGATACGTATTCTATATATTTTTGGTAAAAAAAACGTATTGAGCGTTTAACGATTGGTTTGCGCAAAATTTATAGCGTTTACAAAAATGGCGGCGATCAGCGATTTTTTTTTTTTTTTTGTGACTGCGGACTGATGGGACAATTTTGACACATTTTTGGAACCGTTGTCATTTTCACAGCAAAAAGTGCTATAAAAATGCACTGATTACTGGGAAAATGACAATTGCAGTTTAGGAGTTAACCACTAGGGGGCGCTGTAGGGGTTAAGTGTGACCTCCATATGTGTTTCTAACTGTAGAGGGGCGGGGCTGGATGTGTGACATCATTGATTCTTTCCCTATATCACGGAACAGATGATCAATGACACTGGCACTGTGAAGAACGGGGAAGGTATGTTTACGCTCACCTCTCCCGTTCTTCAGCTCCTGTGACCGATTGCGGGACACCGGCGGACACCGGTGGCGATCGGCTCCCACGGCCGCGGTCACAGAGCTTCAGACCGGGTCGCGGGTGGGCTCTTAAAGGCGACTTACCTGTGCCCAGCCGTGCCATTCTGCCGATGTATATGTGAAGGAGGCGGTCCTTGAGTGGTTAACCCACAGTCACCGGACCACACCAGTCTTGGAGTACATCAGGAATAGCCTCTTTTTTTGGGATCTCAAACAAATATATACACAAGGATGACAATACAAACTGTAACCAGAAACCTAATTAACATGAGCTAATTAATCGTTTAGACAGCCTAGGTGACTCAGACATGACCTGTAGGACAGACTTGCCGTCTTTTAGCTCAGAAGACACAATCGACATAAATGGAGACACAGAAAACCTTCACACAATAGCATAGTTAATTAACACAAACAATGGGTGAAATACTTTTATGCCACGTACACACGTACGGGTTTCCCGTCAGGAAAACTGCCATGAAAGCTTTTGGCGGGAATCCCGGCCATGTGTATGCTCCATCGCAGTTTTCCCGACTGGAAACCTGCCGGGGGGAAAAAGAACCAGCTTATTTTTTTCTCCCGCCGGTATTCCCAGCGGTTTTTAAGCTGCCAGTTTTCCAATGGGAAACACTGCGATGGAGCATACACACGGCCGGGTTTCCCGACCAAAGCTCTTGTGGCAGCAAGCTAACCCCCTTGGGAGAGTGCTTCCCAGAAGGGAGTTGGCTCTTGTGGGGAGGAGACGAGACAGCCGCAGAGGGACCCCAGAAAACAAGGATCGGGCTCACTTTGGGCCAGATTCAGAGAAGGGGGCGTAAATTTCTGCGGGCGTAGCGAATGCTCTTTACGCTACGCCTCCAACTGTTATGGGCAAGTACCATATTCAGAAAGCACTAGCTTCATAATTTGCGGCGGTGTAGCGTAAAGTGTCCGGAGTAAGGGCGCCTAATTCAAATTAGTAATGTGGGGGGGCGTGATTCATGTAACTGAATCATGACCCCACGTAATTTACGTTTTCTCTGAACGGCGTCCGTGGACGTATCCCAGTGCGCATGCGTGAAATCACGTCGCAAGTTGTCAATGTAAACAACGTGAACGTAAATTACGTCCAGCCCCATTCCCGAACGATTTACGCAAACGACGTACAATTCGACGCTGTCCCGACGTCCATACTTAACATTGGCTGCGCCTCATATAGCAGGGGTAACTTTACGCCGGACTAACGATTACGCAAACGACGTAAACTACGCCGTCCGGCCGCAAGTACGTTCGTGAATCGGCTTATCTCCCTAATTGATATATTCGACGCGTAAATCGACGTAAGCGCCACCTAGCGGCCAGCGTAAATATGCAACTAAGATACGACGGTGTAACAGACTTGCGCCGCTCGTATCTCAGCCGAATTCCGGCGTATCTTGTTTTCTGAATACAGAAAATGATACGCCGGAGCAGAATAGACTTTACGCGGCGTATCTATGGATACGCCGACGTAAAGGCTATCTGAATCTGACCCTCTGTGCGTAAAGAGCTGCACAGTGGAGGTAAGTATGACATGTTTGTTATAAAAAAAAAAAAGAAACCTTTACAACCCCTTTAAGGTGCAGGAAGGACCCGACAATTTTATTTTCCAAGAGGGATTTGGGACAAAAGCTTACATTTTTCAAGAGTTCTAAGCACTCCGCTTTAAGCACTCCTCACCCCCTTACATGCCACATCGACGACTCCTCCTCTCACCTTTAGGCACTTTTGTAGCTGCTGACTTTTAGGCTGCATTCACACCTTAGCGCAGCGTTGTACCGACAAATTGCGGCGTTTTGTACCACGATTTGCCGCGACAAAACGCAACGTTTTTAACCTTTTTTTTTTTTTTTTTTTTTTTACAGTTCATTGTCACGGAACGCCAAAGCCGCCTGAAAAAAAGGGTCCGGGACTTGTTTTGATCTTCAGGCGTACGGTGTTTCGGCGTTCGGCATGGAGATGTGAACCATCTCCATAGAGATCAATGTTAAATCACCCCTCCAGCGTATTTTAGGCTGCAATAGCGTCGGGCTTCAGGCGACAAAACGCCTAGGTGTGAATGGAGCCTTAATAAAACTAAAAAAAAAAGTCTGGAACGCCCCTTTTAACCTTTTTCTATAGGGTCTCTCTGACGGCAAATGTTAACTTTGCGTTGAGGTCTTCAGATTCCACAATTGCAGAAAGAAGAAAACATTTTATTGTAACCCCTTACCATAAAGTAAAAGAAAATGTTACCACTTACGTAGATCATGGCCTCAATAGGCTTATGTTAGACATTTTTCTCCATTGTTGGGGAATTCTACGATGGTATGAACCCCCCCCTCCCCCAGCAATTGGATGTCAAAAATGGCCACACCTAAAACCACAGCCTGGTGCTCTGAAGTGTCGCGTTCCAAGTTTTGGTGGACTGTAGAAAGAACAGAGGGATGAGTTCAGGACTGGATAGGAAAGGGGAGGGGGGGGGGATCTAAAACGGAACCAACAAAGAGTCTAGACATCTTAATTTGTAGGTACGGAGAATGCGTTTAACATCTTGCTTTCTGTGTGGGAAGACACTAATTCAAATTTTTACATCGATGTGCAAAAGTGGAACACTGGCCAGATCTTATTTCGGATAGCGGAGAAGGTTTGGACTTTTCCGTATTCTATCTGGGAGATTTGCTCGGTTGACCATCGTCTTTTTACAGGAAGTGAGGGGGGAACCTTCCCAATGAAAGCAAAGTATAGAAATCCGAATTCCCGTCTAATTCGATTGCCGTTTGCGCCCATCGCACGTCCCAGGTTCAGGTTTGCTTGATTTATTACCTGACCGAACAGCTGACATCTGTCTCGCTTACTGTGTGAAAATTGTATACCCCCCCCTCTTGTTACCTCTTCGCATCCCCCCCTTATCAGAGATCTTGGAAACCCCCCTTCCCTCCTCCCCGGACGTGTTGTATTCAAATCCTAGTGGGATTTTTATTGCATTGAGTAACCTAACCCAATGCCAGGACTGCTTTCCAAACTTAGAAACTGATAGGGTTTCCTGCTGCAGACTGAATGGGGGACAGCGGCGCTCGGCCTGCATACAAATTATATACGCCGTTTGATTTTGTTCTCCAATTGAACTGAAGTCTTGCCAGTTTTACAGTGGGAAGCATGTTGCAGGTTCATCGGTGGCGGGGTTCCCTGCAGCAGGATGGGCTGTATAACGATCGACTCCCTCCATATACTGTAGAACGGTATTCAGCAAAAGGTTGATTAGCTAGGACGAATGTTATGGGTCAGAAAGCCATTTGTATACATAACAGCTGAGCAGGGGGTGAGAGGACCTGTCAGTGCTGGCGATAATTGGGCAGTACAGAGTTGCACAGTTGCTCTATTTCAGGGGTTCTCAACCTGGGGGTCGGCACCCCCTCGGGTCAAATAAAGATTTGGCAGGGGTCACCGCATCCTGGGCTGTTCCTGAAGCCCGCACCGCTCTCCCAGCCCTTTTGCGGCCGCCCAGCAGGGCTGTCCCTGGAGCCTGTCGGCCTCTTCGCAGGTGCCCATTCAGTTCACGGCATGGCTGGGGGGCAGAGACTAGAGGTCAGCTGACTGGTGAGGAATGTGAAGTGTGAGGGGCTGGAGGAGACCCTATCTCATGATTTCGGCATAGGTGTCACTGCTACGAGACACCACAAAGTCAGAGACACTGAAGCTGGAGACCGTAACACTACCTGTAATTTTATAGTTGCCATTAAAAGGACTCTGGAAGAGCCAAGTATCCGTGGGTTAGGGGCACAAATTACTTGTTTTGCCTTGGGTGCTGACAACCCACGCTACGAAAATAATTTTACTGTTAGGGGTCCCCACAACTTGGGAAATTTTATCAAGGGGTCACGGCACTAGAAGCTTGAGAACCACTGCTCTACATGGATAACTGTAGGATACAATTTGGAGTAGCACTGTGAACCTTAAACCTTTCCTTTTTAATTGCCTGTTGCACCAAATAATTGTTTGATAAATGGTGAAATATCGTTCCAGGTAGGGATTGCCTCTTCTAGCACAACTGAAAGTTGCCAGAACACCAAATTTATTGTGCATTTCAAAAAAAGGGTATTTAAAGTGGGCCAAGGGGGAACTTGTGACGGGCTGACTCAATGGGTCAAGGGGGAACATGGGCTGACCCAGTGGGTCAAGGGGGCACTTGTGATGGGGGGGCTGAGCCAACGGGTCAAGGGAAAACTTGTGATATGGAGGGCTAAACCAACTCACCTCTCCCCGTTCTTCAGCTCCGGTGACCAATCGCGGGACACCTAGCGGCGTTTGGGTCCCGCAAGTGCGGTCACGGAGCTGGGGTTAAAGGGACACGTACAGGTATGTGATTGTGCCCAGACGTGCCATTCTGCCGATGTATATCGGCGTGAAGGGGTCCTTAAGTGGTTAAGGAGCATTACTTAAATTCCAAACTTTTGGCTTAATCTATGGCTAACGTGGTACAATACCCTATATTTGAATAAAGCCTGGGACTAGAAAAGTAAGCACTTATCAAAAACATACCTGTACCTTTTTTTTAAAAGGTGGAAATTCTATGCAATTGGAAGTTCTACCCCAACATTATCGGTTATACCCACTCCATTAATCCAGCCACCACTTGGTGAGACAAAATGCCAAGTCCATATTCATCCTTTGTTTTTTGTGGAACCTTTAAATTTTTTTGGAAATACCGTATTTATTAGACATGTGCACAGAAATATTTTTGTTTCGGAATTTCGTTTTCATCCGAAAAATACATTTAGTTACTCCAAAAATCCGGACTAAGGTTGAATCTGTCATTGAAGGCTTATGGTGTCTGTCGAGTGTTCTAAGAAGTTTCGGCGAAGCGGCTAAACTGTACGACGCCGCAATTGTACATTTCCGGTCGAATGTTCCGCCTACAAGCTATTGAAGAATTCTAATGTTGTATGACATTAGTCATTATATTTATAAATTATTATTACTAGTCAACTGTAACGGTCAGGGGTTAACGCCGTTTACAATATTCCTTTCCACCAACCCACGACAGCTTATCGACACTCCACAATTCGGCAGACGAACACGGCCCAGAAGATTCCCCAGAAACGAGACACACACAGCTCTGCCTCTGGTTCAAACGGATAGACAATCTTTATTGGGAAGGCAGGCTCTTATACAGTTATAAACCACAATGAACAATGACCCAACTCCACCCACAAGGAGCTCAATACACATCTTTAGTCAGACTTTCTGCCACCAGGTCTGACACGATCCACATGAGCTAATTACTAATCATTTACCCAGACAAGGTGACTCTAAGACAGGGCCGCCATCAGGAATTTTGGGGCCCCTTACACAGCTTCAGGCATGGGCCCCCTGGAGCAGAGAACCGGGGGGGGGGGGGGGTGCTGCCGCACGAAATTGAGGAGCGGGGGGGGGGCTGCTGCCGTGACAAAAAGAAGAAATAAAGAAAAATATATATAAAATAGGGGGGTAGCCATCCGGGGCCCTGGGGACCTCTGTGCCCTTTTTAAAAAAAGAGAGAATATATATATATAATATATATATATATATATATATATTTTTTTTTAAAGGGTGGTTGCCAACTGGGGCCCTGGGGACCTTATTTTATTTTTTTTTTTTATAAAAGGAAATTACAAAAAAAGGGGGCTTTCCATTCGGGACCTCTGGGCCCTTTAATGAAAAGAAACCTCTGGGCCCTTTAAAAAAAAAGAAAGAAATAAAAATATATATATATAAAAAAGAAATAAACATTTATATAAAAAAAAAGGGGTTGCCTTCCAGGGCCCTGGGGACCTCTGGGCCCTTTAATAAAAAATAAAAATATAAAAAAAATATATAAACAAAAATAAAAAATACAATTATAAAAAATTGTTTGACATATGGGGCCCTGGGGACCTCTGAGCCCTTTAATAAAAATACATCTATATATTAACCTCCCTGGCGTTATGATTCTGTCTGGAATTTTGTACCAAAAGCATTGCAATTGTTTTGCAAGGAAATGTGGTGTTATGTATTATAGGCCTGCAATTCTTAGTAAGTACTTACTTAAATCTATCTAAACAAGAGTCTAATAGGCATCCCGGGTATGATTTTTTTTTTTTTTTTTTATTAAAAATTATAATATAATAAATATAAAAAATTATAACAAATAATAATATAATTATAGTAAAAATTATTCAATAATGTAATCAAATCAAAATCACTGAAATTTGCTCAGTTGCAGAATGTTTGCTGTCATAATTTTTTTTTTTTATGACGAATTTCCCCACAGATCGCTATCGCTAAATTCTGCAAGTGATTATAATTTATTATCGCTGTTTTTTAGCTGCTCTAAAACAATTTTTGCCATAAAGGGACACTTTTGGTTGCTATGGGCAATCTACAGTTTGCAGGGAGAAAGAGAAAAGTTTTTATTATATAAAATGACATGCAGGGCACTGGGCAGACCACTAGGGACATGGGGGGTGTGTATTTTTTACATACAGTACTGTAATCTATAAGATTACATTGTACTGTATGTAAAGTGTTTGTTTACATTTTTGAATTTGGCGCCGTTCTCCGTCCCCGTGCGACGTAACGTCGCAGGGAACGGAGCTCGGCGGCACACGGGGACGCTGTGTGAATCAAGCGAGCACCCGCTCGCTCACACAGCGGGGATGCATCGCTGGATCCAGGGAGAAGGTAAGTAAACAGTCTCTGGATTCTGCGAGGCGAGCCCGTGTCTGACACGGGATCAACAATAGTAGCAGCAAATTTTTACCCCGTGTCAGACACGGGAAAAACGCCAAGGAGGTTAAAAAAAAAGAAAATAATATAAAAAAGTAAAAAAAAATTATAAAAAAGGATTGTCATCCGGGGGCCTTGGGGACCTCTGGGCCCTTTAATAATTAATATATATATATATATATAATATTAATATAAATATAAAAGAAATACAAAAATATATAAAAAATATATATATTTTTTTTTTATAAAAAAAGGGGGTTGTCATCTGGGGCCCTGGGGATCTCTAGGTCCCTGTGGACCTCCGGACCTCTAAAAAAAATAAAAGAAAAAAAATTGATCCTTTAATAAAAAATAAAAGAAAAATATATTAAAAAAAAAATATATATATATATATATATATATATATATAAAAAAAGGGCTTGCCATCTGGGGCCCTTGGTGGCCTCCGGGCCCCTGGGGGCCTTCGGACCCCTAAAAAATAAATATATATTTTTTTTAGAGTGGTTCCCATCCGGGCCCCTGGGGACCCCCGGGCCCCTTACAGGTGTAATGCCTGTACCCCCCTGATGGCGGCCCTGCTCTGAGATAAGCTCTTTTCACCTGCTGTACAATACACATTTATCATCAATAGAAATTCACACAATACAGTGTCAATTAGCATCCCACAATGACCGGTTCTTGAGAACCAGACTAAGGTCGAGTGTTCTAAGAAGTTTCGACCAAGCAGCTAAACTGTACGACACCGCAATTCACACAATACAGTGTCAATTGGCATCCCACAATTACCGGTTCTTGAGAGCCAGACTAAGGTTCATTAACATGACGGTAGCGAGCGACATTAAACACCTTAACAGTCTGTGTTCCCACTTTGAAGGAGTCACTCTTCTATTGACCAGTTGGGTTCAGAATTAACCACCTGTAATATTTCAAGATATCCTGCAATACATTGTGAATTATCATTACTGTCCCATCTCATGTAGTCCAAGATATCATTTCTCAGTCATCCTATGCCCCTAGTGGACATAGGATGACTTTAGACACAAGAGTCATTGGTGAAGCTGAAACAGGAGTACCCCACACCCTGCAAAAGCCTCTGGGTCCCACGGGCCCTCCCGTTACATCAACCAACATTCAAAGTCTTCTATAGCCTATGGGCGGAGCATTTGACCGGAAATGTATGATCGCGGCGTTGAACAGTTTAACTGCTTCGTCAAATCTTCTTAGAACATTCGACAGACACCATAAGCCTTCAATGACGGATTCAACGCTTGTATGTTTTTCGCTGCTTCGTCGAATCTTCGTCGTTTGTGTCAAATGGTCTCCCCCACACTGTCTCTACAATGTTGAATCTTTCCTTTTTATGTAGAATAATCTCGGACTAAGAGTTGGGTTAGGCACATTCGACCGCAGGTTCGATACACAGATTGCTATTGTCAGCGTCATATCAAATCTCCTATCTATATCAAACTGTTGTGGCAACGAAAACAAAGCATTTTTTTTATGTCGATCTTTCACATTTCGTATTCTGCACGTAAGTTTTCGTTTGTTAAAACGAAAATACCCGAAATTCGGACAAAAACGAATGCACGTGTCTAGTATTTATCGGCGTATATCGCGCACAGGCGTATAAAACGTATATTTTAATTGCCCATCAATGCAGTCTTATCAGTGTCTCCATCTGCAGCCTTGCCCATCATTGCAGCATGATCAGTGTCCATCTGCCTGCAAAGGAGGGAACTAGCGCCGCCGAGCTACAGAGCCGGATGTCCTATGTACTCGGCTCCTCTCGGCTCATCTCGCAGTCCCGCCCCTTGGCCCGGCTCCTTCGATGGACATAACAGCGTTCCAATGGCAGGACGTAAATGCTAGAAAGGCGGGACTGGGTGCGACTGCGAGCGGAGCCGTGTACACAGTACCCTCAGCTCTGTCTATTTCAGCGGCGCTCGTTCCCTCCTTCTCTTCTGAGCAGCCGTTCGGCATATAACACACACCCTTGATTTCCCCCTGCAGTGCGCGTTATACGCCGATAAATGCGGAACATGAAGACTTACTGGCCTTATGCAAGTACTGTAGTTAAAACAGTCTGTGCTTAGAATAAAAAAAATAATTCTGCGCTCAGTTTATGGTCGCCTGTCTCTGACCATATTTGAAACTCCCCACTTTTTTTCTCTTTGTGCGTGCCCCCAGAACACCTCTGCCCCTACATGCCCAAACAAGACTGTCTTCTGAGGGTCAGGACCGGGGCCTCCACCTTGCCTGGTTTTTGAAAGAACAAGCGAGCTGTAGAAGGCGCAAAACCTTTCGTAAGTAATACTCCCCCCAAGTTTGGACTGTATTTGCACCTGGTTGGAGTGAATAATATTTCAGAGTTTATTGGCATTATTTATTACTTTGATAATCAGCCCTTTGTGCTTGAGACTAACCGTATTGGGGCAATTTTGAAACATGGATGGCTTCTAGTCTCCCCGCCCCCGCCCCCCCCCCCCCCCCATCACAGCAGTTCCCCAGTAGCCCAGCTCACCCTGCTCCCCACCCAGCAGTGATTGGGACTCTTGGCTCAACCTGCTCCCCCTCCAAGCAGTGGCTTACCCTGCCCCCCCCGCCTAGTAGTGACTGGGCCTCTTAGCTCAACCTGCTCTCCCCCCTCCTAACTAGGGTGATCACATGTCCCGGATTGCCCGGGACAATCTTGCATTTTGCAGGTCTGTCCCAGGCACCTTCATTCCAGGACAATACAGTGTCCCGGGATGAAACTGACACAGCCTCCCCCCCCGGGCTAATCTGATGCCCCCCAAAAAAGGGTGTTGCATCACTGCTTGTGATTGGAGAAATTATAAATCCCGCCTCTTGTGTCCAATCACTGTGCTGTGATTTGGTACAGCACAAGCTGATTTTTGGGAAGGAGGGTGTCCCTGAATGGTAGTTTGGAAATGTGGTCACCCTACACCTAACAATGACTCTGCAGCTCAGCTCACCCTACTCTCCCTCCCAGCATTGACTTGGCCACCTAATGGGATGGAGGAGCATACATTAAATTAACATCCAACTTAACAAATATTAAAATGTTTGGGTGCTGTCAGGTGGTCAAATTGCCACTTGGCATCCTTTTTATCTCTTGAATGCTCTGACAGATATCTGTGTTCTCTGCTCCGTCTGCATGCAACAGCAATACGAAAAATGTATGTTTTGGGTGAATCGAGTACATGCTGTATAGGAGTAAGAACTTGCATGTAAGATGAAGCGCAAATATTTGCATATTTGTTAAACTTTTTGTGTTCTTGATCAGTCTGGTGTTTGCTTGGTGGGGTTTGAAATGCCACCTGCTTTTTCCTTTTGTGCATGGCATGTTATGGCTGTTTGGATACCTGCCTTGCTGAGTGCTTGGACATCTGCTATATGGTAGGGATGGAAGTATTTTTTGTACTAGACGTCAGGATCTCTCGAATCTAAGTTGGCTCCGAGCTTCGCTCAACATTTTTAATTTCAAAGTGGCAAGCTTTACCTAGAAGAAAAAATTTGCTTACAGTAAACTACATAATTCTATTAGATTCATTTTTCAAAGAGTGAGGCAAAGAGGTTGGATGAAAACACTGCATCCCAATAAATGCATGAAGAAAAAAAGGTTGAGACGAGGTGACAAACCTCTGGATGTTTAAGGTGATTTAATAGGGAAAAATAGACTCAATTTCAAATTGATAAAATAGATTAAAATGTTTATTACAACAATTAAAAAACATGAGAAATATTTCATCCTTTTTAGAGAGAGTTCTGTTCACAAGCATATATATACACACACTATCACTCGACGTGTTTTGCTTTACAAAGCTTCTTCAGGAGGCTTCATAAATAAATGCTATGCAGCACACCTGAAGTCTTTTAATGCATAATTCTATTAGAGCCTCTGTTTCTAGACTATCTTCCTATTTTCAGCTTATCTCCCCCTGCTCCCCATCCCAGCAGTTTCTTCTTAGCCCAGCTCACCCTGCTTCCTATCAGAGCAGTGATTGGGCCTCTTGGCTCAACCTGCTCCCCTCTCCAAGCAGTGGCTTGGCTTACCCTTCTCCCCCCTCCAAAGCAGTGGCTTGGCGTAACCTTCTGCCCCCTCCAAAGCAGTGGCTTGGCTCAACCTTTTCCCCCCTCCAAAGCAGTGGCTTGGCTCAACCACCTCCCCCCTCCAAAGCAGTGGCTTGACTCAACCTTCTCCCCCCCCCCTCCAAAGCAGTTGCTTGGCTCAACCTTCTCCCCCCCTCCAAAGCAGTTGCTTGGCTCAACCTTCTCCCCCCCTCCAAAGCAGTGGCTTGGCTCAACCTTCTCCCCCCCTCCAAAGCAGTGGCTTGGCTCAACCTTCTCCCCCCCCCCCCTCCAAAGCAGTGGCTTGGCTCAACCTTCTCCCCCCCCCCCCCTCCAAAGCAGTGGCTTGGCTCAACCACCTCCCCCCTCCAAAGCAGTGGCTTGGCTCAACCACCTCCCCCCTCCAAAGCAGTGGCTTGGCTCAACCACCTCCCCCCTCCAAAGCAGTGGCTTGGCTCAACCACCTCCCCCCTCCAAAGCAGTGGCTTGGCTCAACCACCTCCCCCCTCCAAAGCAGTGGCTTGGCTCAACCACCTTTTTTTTTACATCTGTCCCTGATATGTCCAAAACCTACATGCTTTTGATGTGAAAATACAGAGATTTTAGCTGCCCCGCCTCTGTACTGCCACCTGGCTTGGTGGCCATCTGTAAGCCTGGGGGCCCCATAATTTTCTATTGCACGGGGGCCCCATGAGTTATCAGTCCGCCCCTGCCGCCCAGGGATATCCACCCTCATGACTGGCTGATAAATTGGTTTGCTGGCCAGCGGCAAAAACTTATGTAATTGAACAGAGTAATGAAATCTGACATGAGAATGCAGAAGTGTAATTAACAATGGTCTATTTTTGGTATTTTAATCCCAGATTCCCTCTTCTCTGCATTCTCACGGCGTGTTCGGTGTATCAGCAGACTGCAGTTGGTGGGAAGGGGGGGGGGGGGTACAAACATGACTGCGCATTTCTGTTGCACTTCAAAGCTTTACTGACTTGTGACATGAGAAGCTGATTAACAATTGTACCCGGTCTGGTACTGGCACGGGCGGGCTGGTACCGACCTATACAGCGGCGGCTGCTTTCTGGCACGAGGAATAGGTCACTGCCAGGGTTTCGCCGTCTTTTGGAAGTGTTTGTTTGTTTGGTTTTTCGACAACTAGTTTTGCCTTTTTCACGTCCCTGAATCTTATTCTCCTAATAATGGTCTGTTAATGAGGGGGCACACTATCCATTCGGTTTTTCAGCTGCCAAAGACTGGCAGTGATGGCGCTTTGTTGTGCAGCCATCACAAATAATCATATTTCTCATGAGTTAGAGATGCATTTTACTTGAGTGGCATGGTTTTTCTTCTGGCTATTTTCTCTCCTACAGCTGGACAGGGCTGTCTTAATGCAGTGGCGGTGCATCTATAGAGGGCACTGGAGCGCCGCCCGCTCTGGCTCTCGCACCGCCACTGATTACAATAACATAGATTCTTGCATTGCATGAATCTGTTATTGCTGCCGGCTGCTGCCGCCCAGCGAGCGGCTCTGATAGGCTTTCAGAGTACAGCCCTTGGCTCCCGGAAGCTTATCTAAGGGACGTACAGGTGGTGCGTTCCTTAGATAAGACTGACTGGCATCTCAGCCAATCGGGTTTACCGGTTCTGGCTGAAGCGTCATCAAGGGTGGGAGAAGACATCGAAGGACGTGGAACCCCCAGAAAGGTAAGTCCTGGGCGGGGGGGAATTAAACAGAGCACAGTGGCGACAATGAGCACAGTGGCGACAATGGGTACAGTGGCTGCGTTTGATGGCAGTGGCTGCGTTTGATGGCAGTGGCTGCGTTTGATGGCAGTGGCTGCGTTTGATGGCAGTGGCTGCGTTTGATGGCAGTGGCTGCGTTTGATGGCAGTGGCTGCGTTTGATGGCATGGCACAGTGGTGACAATTGATGGCACAGTGGTGACAATTGATGGCACAGTGGTGACAATTGATGGCACAGTGGTGACAATTGATGGCACAGTGGTGACAATTGATGGCACAGTGGTGACAATTGATGGCACAGTGGTGACAATTGATGGCACAGTGGTGACAATTGATGGCACAGTGGTGACAAATGATGGCACAGTGGTTGCGTTTGATGGCATGGCACAGTGGCGACAATTGATGGCACAGTGGTGACGTTTGATGGCATGGCACAGTGGTGACGTTTGATGGCATGGCACAGTGGTGACGTTTGATGGCATGGCACAGTGGCTGCGTTTGGCATGGCACAGTGGCTGCGTTTGGCATGGCACAGTGGCTGCGTTTGGCATGGCACAGTGGCTGCGTTTGGCATGGCACAGTGGTGACGTTTGGCATGGCACAGTGGTGACGTTTGATGGCACAGTGGTTGCGTTTGATAGCATGGCCTAGTGGCGACAAATGATGGCACAGTGGTTGCGTTTGATGGCATGGCACAGTGGCGACAATTGATGGCATGGCACAGTGACTGCGTTTGATGGCATGGCACAGTGGTGACAATTGATGGCACAGTGGCTGCATTTGATGGGCCCGGTGCGTGCATTTGTTTTTTCCGTTTGCGCCCCCCACCCCAAAAAATTTTGAGCACCAGCCGCCACTGTTTTAATGCATGGGCATCCCTGTGCATTTCCCAGGGGCCCCATGATAATCTCGCATTAATTACATCATACTTGCCAACTGTCCTGGATTTGCTGGGACAGTCACTTTTTAATAAACTGTCCCGGGATAGCTGATTCCTAGAACCTGTACTGTGCCCACCTGTCTCCTCCATACTGTGTTCTTTGCGTTGTCTTGTCTGGCATTTTTTTTTTTATTGTTTAAAATCAATTTTATTGAAAGTAATATATGCGTGATTCTATTCTCTATTTATACTTTGGTGTGTAAATTGGGGCAAGCTTGTAGGGGCCCCCAGAGCATTACTTTGCCCAGGGGCCCATGATGCTATTAAGACGGCCCTGCAGCTGGATGCCCCATTAGTTAAAACTTGTAGTTGCCCATTTCTTTGGCTTTCGAGGTATAGAGAAACCTAAAAGAACTGACGTGTTATTAAAAAAGGCTGAATGGGCCACAAAAGATATATATATATAATTGCATTTATCAGTGCTGCCTCAGAGGGGGCAGGATGAGTGTCGTCAGATTACATACAAGGATATCTCCTGTTTACTCAGCGGTGTCTGTAATAGGAAGTCC
Organism: Rana kukunoris; assembly: GCA_029574335.1. Classification (NCBI taxonomy): domain Eukaryota; kingdom Metazoa; phylum Chordata; class Amphibia; order Anura; family Ranidae; genus Rana; species Rana kukunoris. The sequence goes on from CM056053.1 coordinate 18,676,469, forward strand.
CGTCTCCTGGGCTGCCATTGGACAACTGTTCTGTCTATCATAGGAGGCGGGACTTTGGATTAAAGAGGCCGCCGTGTAAACAGAACATTCTCCTGTATGTAATCTGTTGGTACTCTGCCGTCCCCTCACTATCCCATCTGAGGCTTCGCTCGGGGCAATGGTGAGTCTTCGCTCGGGGCAATGGTGAGTCTTCGCTCGGGGCAATGGTGAGTCTTCGCTCGGGGCAATGGTGAGTCTTCGCTCGGGGCAATGGTGAGTCTTCGCTCGGGGCAATGGTGAGTCTTCGCTCGGGGCAATGGTGAGTCTTCGCTCGGGGCAATGGTGAGTCTTCGCTCGGGGCAATGGTGAGTCTTCGCTCGGGGCAATGGTGAGTCTTCGCTCGGGGCAATGGTGAGTCTTCGTTGGTGACTCGGGGCAATGGTGAGTCTTCGCTCGGGGCAATGGTGAGTCTTCGCTCGGGGCAATGGTGAGTCTTCGCTCGGGGCAATGGTGAGTCTTCGCTCGGGGCAATGGTGATCGGGGCAATGGTGAGTTTCGCTCGGGGCAATGGTGAGTCTTTGCTCGGGGCAATGGTGAGTCTTTGCTCGGGGCAATGGTGAGTCTTTGCTCGGGGCAATGGTGAGTCTTTGCTCGGGGCAATGGTGAGTCTTTGCTCGGGGCAATGGTGAGTCTTTGCTCGGGGCAATGGTGAGTCTTTGCTCGGGGCAATGGTGAGTCTTTGCTCGGGGCAATGGTGAGTCTTTGCTCGGGGCAATGGTGAGTCTTTGCTCGGGGCAATGGTGAGTCTTCGCTCGGGGCAATGGTGAAAGTGCTGATGGGCATTGATCAGGCTGCACAGATGGCAATGGCGAGGCTACATTCATGGCAATGGTGAAGCTGCAGATGGGCATTGATCAGGCTGCATTTGTGGCAATGGTGAGGCTGCATTTGTGGCAATGGTGAGGCTGCATTTGTGGCAATGGTGAGGCTGCATTTGTGGCAATGGTGAGGCTGCATTTGTGGCAATGGTGAGGCTGCATTTGTGGCAATGGTGAGGCTGCATTTGTGGCAATGGTGAGGCTGCATTTGTGGCAATGGTGAGGCTGCATTTGTGGCAATGGTGAGGCTGCATTTGTGGCAATGGTGAGGCTGCATTTGTGGCAATGGTGAGGCTGCTTTTGTGGCAATGGTGAGGCTGCATTTGTGGCAATGGTGAGGCTGCATTTGTGGCAATGGTGAGGCTGCATTTGTGGCAATGGTGAGGCTGCATTTGTGGCAATGGTGAGGCTGCATTTGTGGCAATGGTGAGGCTGCATTTGTGGCAATGGTGAGGCTTCACTCGGGGCAATGGTGAGGCTTCACTCGGGGCAATGGTGAGGCTTCACTCGGGGCAATGGTGAGGCTTCACTCGGGGCAATGGTGAGGCTTCACTCGGGGCAATGGTGAGGCTTCACTCGGGGCAATGGTGAGTCTTCACTCGGGGCAATGGTGAAGCTGCTGATGGGCATTGATCAGGCTGCACAGATGGCAATAGCGAGGCTGCAGATGGGCATTGATCAGGCTGCATTCGTGGCAATGGTGAGGCTGCAGATGGGCACTGATTAGGCTGCATTGATGGGTACTGACCCTTATTTTGCTTCACAGTTCTTAATTTTAAATGTTATTTGTTTGCCTGGAACTTCCCTCCTAAAGTGAAGGTGCGTGTTTTATGCCGATAAATACGGTATAACCAAATAACACGCCCAAGCTCATCTCTTCACCACACACAGCCACAAAGGCAAGAGCATTCTTGTTGGGCCGTGTATTGGTTGCTCGGACGATCAGTAGGGTGACCACATTTCCAAATTACCATTCGGGGACACCCCCCCCCCCCCCTTCCCAAAAATCAGCTTGTGTTGTAACGAATCACAGTGATTGGACACAAGAGGCGGGATTTATGATTTCTCCAATCACAAGCAGGGGGCGGGGATTGTGCTCCTCCCAGGCATTTCCGTCCAGGATTGTCGGTGAGTAAAGCGGGGATGTGGCGGCCTTTTTTGGAGGTATCAGATTGGCCCAGGGGGGGGGGGGGGTGTCAGTTTCATTCCGGGACATTGTATTGTCCTGGAATGAAGGTGCCCGGGACAGACCTGCAAAATGCGTGACTGTCCCGGGCAATCCGGGACACGCGGTCACCCTAACGAACAGACCAAATTTTAATGGTTTAAAAAATTTCGGCCAAAATGGTCGGCCCTCGCGCATAATCATCAAATCTGGCCCTCTTTGGAAATAAGTTTGGACACCCCTGCCCTATATAATGCTAATGTTTTCCCTGGTTCCAGCTCTGCTCTCTTGAGCCTCTTCCATATGTAAATGTCTTAAGTGATTTGATGTGACAAGGCTGCCTAGAAAGCGTACAGGAACCTTGTTGAAATTTTTTTTTTTCAGCTACGCATGACCTTTGATGCACTTTCGGGGTTTTCTGAATGGTGTCCACCAACTGCTGGTATGGTGTTGCAGTATCGACTGGCATCTCTCGAAGTTCCCTTTTCTGTACTGGCAAACGGAGACTCTGTGGTGGTCCCAAATTAACATGTCACCAGCGTGAGTGTTGAGGTTCGGCTTCCACCCAGCAGCTGCCAAGAAGAGTTGTTGAATCATTTTCAAAGCTGGTAAAGATGTAGCTGCTCACCTCTACATCTCCGGATTCCTCGCTTTCCCACCCTGAGTCACTTTCCATGTGTTGGTATGGGGTAGGACCCTGTCGCAGGACTGCAGCTGTTCGGTGACTGGCCGGCAATGTCTTAAGGCAGGAATGCTAATAAGGTGGAAAATTTGGTTATAAAATACTTGTATCCCAGTTTTCATTTAACCACTTAAGGACCCCCCACTGACTATATAAGTCAGCAGAATGGCAGGGCTGGGCCTGGGGACATGGACATACAGGTACGTCGCCTTTAAGAGCCCAGCCTTGGGGCACATGGACGTACAGGTCCAAAGCTCCGTGACTGCGCGACCCGCGGATCCGATCGCCGCCGGTGTACCGCGATCGGTCACAGAAGCTGAAAAACGGGGAGAGGTGAGTGTAAACCTTCCCCGTTCTTCACTGTGGCAATGACACTGATCGTCTGTTCCCTAATATAGGGAATGACGATCAGTGACTTCACGCCTACAGCCAAACCCCAGACAGTAAGAATCACTCTCTTAGGGCACACATAACCCCTTAGCGCCACCTAGTGGTTAACCCCTTCACTGCCATTGTCATTTTCACAGTAATCGGTAGGGTTGTCCCGATAACACTTTTTTAGGACCGAGTACAAGTACCAATACTTTTTTTCAAGTAGTCGCCGATACTGATACTTTTTTTAAATGTGTCCCCCACATATTGCAGCCATGTCCCCCCACATATATTGCAGCCATGTCCCCCCACATATATTGCAGCCATGTCCCCCCACATATATTGCAGCCATGTCCCCCCACATATATTGCAGCCATGTCCCCCCACATATATTGCAGCCATGTCCCCCCACATATATTGCAGCCATGTCCCCCCACATATATTGCAGCCATGTCCCCCCACATATATTGCAGCCATGTCCCCCACAGTTGCAGCCATGCAGGTCCCCCACAGTTGCAGCCATGTATGTCCCCCACAGATGCAGCCATGTATGTCCCCCACAGATGCAGCCATGTATGTCCCCCATATTGCAGCCATGTCCCCCATACCTGTAGTAATAGATATGATGCCGCCGCATACTGCCGTGTTAATCCCCATGCATTACAGGCTTTCGTTTGAATACAAGTACTCCCGTAAATACTCGGTATCGGTCCCGATACCGATACCGGTATCGGGACAACCCTAGTAATCGGTGCATTGTTATAGCACTTTTTCACTGTGAAAATGAGAACGGTCCCAAAAATGTGTCAAGTGTCCGATGTGTCTGCCATAATGTCGCAGTCACGAAAAAAATCGCTGATCGCCACCATTACTAGTAAACAAAAAATTATTAATAAAAATGCCATAAAAATATCCCCCATTTTGTAAACGCTATAAATTTTGTGCAAACCAATCTATAAACGCTTCTTGCGATTTTTTTTTTTTTTTTTTTGTTTTGTTTTTTAAAACCAAAAATATGTAGAATACGTATCGGCCTAAACTGAGGAATTTTTTTAAAGCTGAAGAACGGGGAGGTGTCAGTGTAAACACATCTCTCCATTATTCCTAGTGATATGTCACTGATCGTCTGTTCCCTGTCATCGGGAGCAGCGGTCAGTGACGTGTCATGGCAAGCCACACCCCCTAACAGTTAAAATCGCTCCCTAGGCCACACTTGATCCCTTCAGTGCCCCTACAGGTTAACCCCTTCACCGCCAGTGTAATTTTTACAGTAATAAATGCATTTTTATAGCACTGATCGCTGTATAAATGACAATGGTCCCAAAATGGCGTTCAAAGTGTCCAACAGTGACGGCTGGTGCTCAAAATTTTTGGGGGGGCGCAAACAAATGAAGAAAAAAAAACACAATTGCAGCCTCACTGTGCCCATCAGAGGCAGCCTCACTGTGCCCATCAGAGGCAGCCTCACTGTGCCCATCAGAGGCAGCCTCACTGTGCCCATCAGAGGCAGCCTCACTGTGCCCATCAGAGGCAGCCTCACTGTGCCCATCAGAGGCAGCCTCACTGTGCCCATCAGAGGCAGCCTCACTGTGCCCATCAGAGGCAGCCTCACTGTGCCCATCAGAGGCAGCCACTGTGCCCTGCCATCAATTGTTGCTACTGTGCCCTGCCATCAATTGTTGCTACTGTGCCCACATCAATTGTTGCTACTGTGCCCACATCAATTGTTGCTACTGTGCCCACATCAATTGTTGCTACTGTGCCCACATCAATTGTTACATTGCCCGCTACTGTGCCCACATCAATTGTTACATTGCCCGCCACTGTGCCCATGTTAATTGTCCCCACTGTGCCCTGTAAAATGCTGCCAGTCAGATTGCTCCCCCCCCCGCCTGGCACTTACCTTTCTGGGGTTCGCCATCCCCCTCCCTCTACTGTCCCTCGATGTCTTCTGCCGCCCTCGATGACGCTCCAGCCAATCAGGTTACGGATAAACAGAATCGCTGAAACCTGATTGGCTGAGACAGCGTCAGTCTTATTCAAGGGACGTAGCCCACTACGTTCCGAGATAAGACATCCGGGAGCTGAAGGACTGTACTGGGGAAGCCTATCAGAGCCACTGATTCTGACAGGCACTTCCCCACAGCCAACCAGCTGTCCTTAGTCAGATAATCGGCGCCCTATGTCTGGTTATCTGACTAGGCTGGCCACAATAACATACACTCAGGCAATGCGTGAGTGTATGTTATTTGCACGTCGCTGCAAAACGAATGTGTAAAAGCCTTAAAGGGCCCGTGTTTTTTTTTTATGACTACAGGAGGGGGGCGGCGCCCGGGCGCCCCCTATGGACGGGCCGCTACTGGTGTCCAATGTGTCTGCCATAATGTTGCATTCACGATAAGAGAAGATCTCCCATGACCACTCAGGCTAGATACCTTGGAAACCCCATGCCATTAAATTTGTCCCTGTAGCAGGGTTGCAAGTGACAGGGCTCTGAGCTAAGAGCATCTCTCATACAGCCCAGAGCCTGCACTGACAGTTCCCCCTCCCTCCTCCCTTGCACAGATGGGGGAGAGAGCTGAGCTGATCTCCTTCTCCCCCTGCCCCTCTCCTCTTGTGTGCACTGCAGGAAGTGTGAAGCCTAGCAGCTGAATGACGAAAATCAGCTGCTTAGCCTCACACTTCCCACAGTGCGCACACACAGGAGGAAAGGGGCGGGAAGAGAAGGAGCAGATCTGATTTCTCCCATCCATGCGAGGGAGGAGGAAGGGGGAACTGTTAGTGCAGGCTCTGGGCTGTATGAGAGAGATGCTCTTAGCTCAGAGCCCTCTGGCTTGCAACCCTACTGGGACTGTGTCGGAACGCCAGGGCCCAGTCGCAAGTGCAACCTTTGCGACCCTTGTAGTTCCGGCACTGCCACCTAGTACTGCCTGGGAGAATGTCTAGCAGCTGCATATTTTAGCCAGTCGTTGCTGTACCCTGTGTCTCCCAGGCATGCCAACACCCAGGTTTTTCTACTGTTGGATCCAAACTGCCCATATGCATTAGCTTGAAGTAGGAAATCGGCTTTATATGCAACAATTTTATTAATAAGATTGAAACAAATGTTGACATTGTACAACGTAATCATCTTCAGGGTAAAGAACAGTTTGTGTGTTTAGAGGACTTGTAATGCCTCCTATTAGGAAGCCACATGGCTGGGCAATCCAGTTTGTAGAATGACCGGTTCTCTTGACGTCTGAACACACCAAAGTTATTTTCAGGGTATGATTCATCCTAGCCCACATTCTGATCACACAGATGCTCAGAGCGGCTTATTCCAGAAAGCGGATATGTCAATGTAAGTGGTGAAACCGCAGAGACCACAGGTCAAGTGTACAAGCCCCTCCATAAATGTTCTTCACGTGAGATGGGGAGTTGTGCCAGGCAAAAGGCAGCACTGGACCCACGGCAGGTAGATCACCAAGTACACACTTAATAGACGTGCTGGATTTAGCCATAATTATTATAATTTATTTTTTTTAATTGGGAAGATCTCCAGTGACCTCCTGATCCCATTGGGGTCGTTAGCTGGGTAGAGTCATGGTGACACAGCGAGGTCAACAGATGCCAAATGGACTCAAGTGGTCCAGAAGTACTGCTATTTCTGGATGGAGAATTCAGTGAAAAGAGTGGGTGCTGCATATTTCCACCATCGACTGCCGGAGGTGATGGAGATAATTAGGAAGATCATTAGCTCCCTGATAAATGGCTCCCAGGTGCCAAGAATTGGATTGCAGCTTCCAACTGAAGTGTAGAAGTAATCCAGATCAATGTTCTAGTGGGCGCCATTCATTTTTATCCCCGGGCCCATAAAAAGATGTATTACATTTATTTACTTTATCCACCCCAGAGCTGGAAGTTTAGGAGGGTGTAATGGTAGGGGGGTTGTTTGAGGGGATCACTTTGTCTGTTTTTTTGAGTAGTTTATACTCCAGAACAATAATGTAATACATTGCAGCCTACCCGTCCTTATGCTGCGTACACCCAATCGTTTTTCGGCATGAAAAAAAAAACTACGTTTTTCCAACTTTATCATTAAAAAAGACCTTGCCCACACACCATAGTTTTTTCAAAAAATGATGAGCAAAGCGCGGTGACGTACAACACGTACGACGGCACTCTAAAGGGGAAGTTCCATTCACACTCCCGTCTCATAACTTGCTCCTGAGCATGCGTGGGTTTAAAACGTCCTTTTAGCCCACACACGATCATTTTTTACAACCCGAAAAACAACATTTTTAAAAATGAAGATGAAGAACGATGTGTTTTTTTTCATGCCGAAAAACGATCGTGTGTACGGCGCATTAGATATGGTGGCTGCATTCGTGTTTGTTTTTTAGTTTTTTTTTGGTTTTTTGTTTTTTGTTTTTTGTGTGTTTTTCACTTTTTTTTTGTTTCTTTGTTTTTTTTGTTTTTAGTTTCTTTCATTTTTTTTTTTTGTTTTTTATAAGGATTTATTCCTTTTTAATATGAAAAAAAGAGAACACCCGGTGTAACTCCCCAAGGGAGCAAGCAGTTGGTGCACCGGCTTGTGGTTTCTTCCTTTATACCAGAATACAACATAGAAAAGGGAGAAACTCTATCTTCCAAAAGTAGTCATTTTATTGTAGGTGGGGTATGCGTACGCGTTTCGGCGCAGACCTGCATTAAAGGATATGGTCACGTAAAAATAATAATATTTATATATTTTTTTAAATGTACATTTTTTTTTTAACAGGTAAAAAAACATGTTTTTTTTTTGAGCAGGGGTTTTAAACGCTATTTCCTTGCAGGCCACATCAGCATTGTGTGTGTGCCCCACAGATACGCACAAAATATTATATATATATATATATACACACACACTAAAAAAAAAATATATATATATACACACACACACACTAAAAAAAATATATAATATAAATAATGTAAAAAATAATATAAACATGCTTTTTTTCGCAGGGGTTTTAAACTCTATTTCCTTGCAGGCCACATCAGCATTGTGTGTGTGTGACAGACACACACAAAATATTATATAATATATATATATTTATATATTATATAATATTTTGTGTGTGTCTGTCACACACACACACAATGCTGATGTGGCCTGCAAGGAAATAGAGTTTAAAACCCCTGCGAAAAAAAGCATGTTTATTTTTTTTTACATTATTTATATTATATTTTTTGTGTGTATGTATATAATATATATATTATACACACACACAATAATATAAATTATCTATATATATTAATATAAAAGATTAAAATAATCCAATGCTAGATTGGTGGACAAGTCTTCTCCAAAAAAAAAAAAAATTGAACATCAAAACTCAAGTTCCTGAGATTGCAGGCCACAGTCATTCAAGTTCAAACCTCCATTTTTACTGGTTAGTCATGTTTACTCCACCTCCAAAGCCTTCCTGTTGGTCAAGTAACACGATGGATAGCCTTGTTGACCAATAGGAAGATGCGGTAGGGGACAGGGCCAACTTTTTTTTTTCCAGGAAAAGTATTTTTATACAAACCCCAGCTGCCTGTAGCTCCGGGTCTTCTGGTTGCGGTTTTCTCTGAAGGAACCGGCTGCGATTTTCTTCTGCTTTGTTTGCGTTGCCCAAGTTTTTCTTATTTTTTTGTGATGGTTTTTTTAGAAGGCAGAGCCAGTAGGATTAACAAAGGACGTGATCGAACACGTCTTCTGCTATGCTTTGTGCAGGTGAAGACAAAGAATGCTCTATATATAGTATGCCTTAAGAAAAAAAAAATTGAATACTTTCGACTAGATTGACGCATTTTTTCTTGGCTCGCCAAGCTTCCATGGTGAAGGCTTTCATTTTCTTTTTCGGCTGTTGGGTGAGAAGTGTCTTGTGTGTTTTTTTTTTTTCGTAAACTGCTCCATCCCATCCCATCTGCCAAAATATAGGTTTGTTGTGATGTATCCCATGGTATCCTTGGCCCGACCTCCCCGCATCCAACCGCCGTAGTGCGGCTGTCAGCAGAAGTGAAAATGAGGTGTACGTATTGGGTGGTCCTCCCAGGAGTTGGCACCGTGAGGAGTTACCTACAGATCTGCAAAGTCAATAGGGCATTTGTACGGCGTTTTTTTTTTTCTCACAGCCACTTGCCATCGCGGTTCGAAGGCCTGCAAATTGCGCAGTTCACGGCCCTGTGCGTCCCACCCTCCCCTCCCCTTTTCCTCCTCGGTCTGCTGTCCTAGAAAGGGAAGGAAGATTATTTTTGCAACCCTAAACCGTTGAAATCTCTTCGTAGACGGTATTAAGCCACATGTGGTATTCTCGTTTTGTGGGCAGGAGAATTCTTGAGCAATAAGTCAAGGTTTTCTTCAGCGTGTGCTTCTGCAGAGGAACCTTCCCAGCTCGCTCACGCCAAATGTTCCTCTATAGCTTTCCTTACACTTCTTCTTTTTTTTTTTTCCTCCTCTCACCATTTGACCCTCATTCTTCTACGTTCTTTGGACGTCTTTCTGCTCTAGAGGTAACACAACGGGCTTGGAGTGTGAGCCAAGGGCTGGCCATGCACACACACCACTTTGAGTTGTCTTATGGCATTCTCTGCTCACCACATCCTCCGTGTGCGTTTTTTTTTTTTTACTGCTCCATGTTTTCAGCCTCTCGGAGAGCTATTCTGGTTCTTCTGTGTATTGCTGAGGTCCGTGCCAAATTTTTACACTGTAGGAGAGGCAGAAATGAAAATTGGGAGCGTTCGGAGTCAGACAAACACAAGTCCTCGGCATTGGGTCTCATGCTAATGTTATAGAAATATAATTCAACTTCAGTTCTTGGTTGTTCTTCAAAAGAAGGACTTTGCTGTGTGTTTAAAGCGGTGGTCCTCAGACTTTTTAAACAGGGGGCCAGTTCACGGTCCCTCAGACTGTTGGGGGGGGGGGCAGACTATAGTTTAAAAAGAATATGAACCTATGCACACATCTGATTTGAAGTGCAAAGAAACAGGGAAAAATACAATATTTAAAATAAAGAACAAGTTTAATCAACATAAACTTATTGGTATTTCAGACTACCCCCCCCCCCCCCCCAACACAGGCCACCCTCATCACATAACCCCCCCTATCAGATCCCCCCCATATTAGGCCCTCCAACACAAACTATTCTATATCACAAAGCCCCCATTGACCGACTCCCACCACAAACTCCTCTCCATCAAAAAGCCCCCATAATAGATCCTCCCCATCATGAAGCCCCCCCCCCCCCAACACAAACTCCTCTCCATCACAAAGCCCAGAATAACAGATCCACCATCACAGACCCCCATAACAGATCCCCCATCAGACTCCTCTCCATCACACCCCCCCCCCCCCCCCCCATCACAAAACCCACCCAACAAACCCCCACCATCAGACTCCCTCTCCATCACACATTCCCCCCATATCAGGTCCCCCCACATAGCATATCCCCCTGATCACTCTCCCCCCCCCCCCCATCACAAAGCCCACCCAACACAAACTTCTCCCCATCACAGATCCCCCATTAGACTCCTCTCCATCACACATCCCCCCCATCACAAAGCCCACCCAACAAACCCCTCTCCATCACACATTGCCCCCATATCAGGTCCCCCCCCCCATCACAAAGCCCACCCAACAGAAACCTCTCCCCATCACAGATCCCCCATCACAGATCCCCCATTACAGACTCTTCATCACACATCCCCCCCATATCAGGGCCCCCCCCATCACAAAGCCCACCCAACACAAACTCCTCTCCTCACATAGCCGTCCCCCCTCGATATTACACTGCTGCCCCTTCTATAACATCCCAGCACTCCGCCTCACTGCTACCTCAATCACGCAAGACGCGAAGCATGGCAGGTCTGGACAAAGGGGTGGGACTTTGCTAATGAAAGGTAGGTGTTTGATTACTCAAAACACCCACCTTTTGTCCGGACCTGTCATGATGTTCATCTTGTGTGATAAAGGTAGCAGTGGGGAGGGGGGTTGCTGCGATATTAAAGGGGCAGTCCCTGGGTGGATAAAACGCATGGGCCGTAGTTTGAGGGCCCCTGGTTTAAAGTGTAAGCTTTGGATAGAGTGGAGAGAGATTGGAGCACCTGTCGGGTTTTTTTTATTGCAGTTTTGTGTCCCTTGTCCAAGAGATTCAATTCCTTCATCTGTATTGTGATCACTGAAGGTGTCAATAATAACGGCACAGCCACTCAACGCGTTTCTGTCCATTCGGGAAAGCATGCAATTTTGCTTGCATTCCCAACATGCAAATATTTGACCCTAGCTCTGATCGGCTGCTTTTCTTTTTGCCAAACAGGTGAGGTATGCTGGGGTTTGTAGTCCTGCTTTGTGGTGTTGGCAAATTTTCACCCCTCCCCAACTTTTTTCCTAGTAGGATTTTTAGAAATGATTTTTTTATTATGGCACAAAGAGGACCTGTTTTGCCCATGGAGGTCACAGTCCCTCCCTTCTCACATATTTTTATTGGCATCGCTCCTCGTCTGGGATAAATGAAAGGTCGAATAAATATTTGAGGAGAAAACTCTTCTCTCTTCAATGCTGGTGATGGAATATTAGCATCAAAGTGATACATTGTGTCTTATTTAATACAGCGAGGAGCCGAGTGCAGAACCAACAGCAACTGATGGGCTCCACTTGTCACTGATTGACGTTAATGACTTCATGTCTGATGGGTTCTGGACAATTGCGGCACGTTGTGCCATGACTTTATCAGAAGTGGATTATTAAATTCTCCTCCTCATGTTTGCTGTATATGGACGTTCTTGCTGATGGCTTTAGATTTGTAGGTTTTGAGCATCAATCTAGCTCTACAACACATTTTTTTGTGAAGGGCAACCCATGTGAAGACCTTACATTGGGGGGTCAGTGGAAGATATGGGGGAGTCATTACATTGGGGGGGGGGGTCAATGGAAGATATGGGGTGAGTTCTTACATTGGGAGTCAGTGGGGGGAGTCCTTACATTGGATTGTCATTGGAAGATATGGGGGGGGGGGGGGGAGTCCTTACATTGGGCGTCAATGGAAGATATGGGGTGAGTCCTTACATTGGGGGGTCAATGGAAGATATGGGGTGAGTCCATACATTGGGGGTCAGTGGAAAAATGCAGAAATGGTGTACTGCTAAGGAACCCCCAGAAACCTCTGGAGGATCCTTGGATGAGATTGCCACATATCGTACCACACACTCTTGGTTAGGTGTAGTTCAGAGAAGAAACTTGCATTTTATTAGCTGGAACTTGGCTGTTGGCAGACTGAAATGGGCAATTATAAAGGCATTACAAAATTGTGTTTTTATAAACTGTAACAAATCCTGAGTCTAATACATATTTAAACAGCCTTTATGGGATGTCTAGAACGTTGGCCAAAAAACGGATGGAGGATGCTCAGATGTGGAGATCAGACAATCTGTCTAAGGCAAAATGTTACCTTTTGGATATGCCTTGCAAGATGCCCTGGACGGTGCCAATTTGACCTCCTGGCGGTCATCCCCCACCCTGCCTTCTTGTCCCCCCCATTCAGCCTTTTTGGCCTCTTGGCCATTGGCCCTCCAGCCCCCTGTTTGGCCCTTTTGGCCTCTTGGCCGTTTGCCTTCCATCTCCCTTTTTGGCCTCTTGGCCATTGGCCCTTCAACCCCCTGTTCGGCCCTTTTGTCCTCTTGGCCGTTTGCCCTCCATCTACTTTTTTGGTCTCTTGGCCGCCTGGCCCCCAGCTCTACCTTTTGGCCTCTTGTGGCCCAAGCCCCCTAGTTTTGGCTTCTTGGTCCCTCGCTCTTGCCTTTTTTGCCTCTTGGGCCCCCTAGCTTTGCCATTCGGCCCCCACACTGCCTTCTTGGCACCTTTTTGGCCTCTTGGCCATCAGTCCCTGCTCTGCCTTTTTTTGGCTCTCCAGCCCCCCATTCAGACTTTTTGGCCTCTTGGCTGCCTGCCCCCCATACGGCCTTTTGGCCACACAGCTTTTCCTTTTGGCCTTTTGCCTGCCATCCTGCTTTTTTTGGGCCTCTTGCCCACCCAGCTCTGCCATTTTGCCTCTTGCCCCTTGTCCTGTCTTTTGGACCTCTTGGTTGCCCTGCCCCCATCTGACCTGACCTTTTTGGCTTCTTGGCCCCCAATGTGGCCTTTTTGGCCTCTTGGCTCCTAGCCCCATAGCTCTACCTTTTGGCCTCTTGGGGCCCCTATCTGGCTTTTTTAGCCCAATAGTTGACTAATAATCGTATGTGAACATTACCGGGTTTAAGAATATTTCATCAATAAACAAAGTGCATCAAAAAGTCGAAAATCAAGATCAAAGAAAATATTATTTTTTTCCAACGACGTCCCATCAATGAAACTTACGTCGAGGGGTATCCTGGTCACGTTTTTACTTCCGGCCACTTCCGCTGTGGTATACAGAAACTGGAAGTGGCTGGAAGTAAAAAACTTGACCAGGATGCGCCTCGACGTATGTTTCGTCATTGTGACGTCGTCTGAAAATTATAATATTTTCTTTGATCTTTTTTTTTTACTTTTTTGATGCACTTTGTTGATGAAATATTCTTAAACACTTTAATGTTCACATACGATTATTAATCTATTGAGCACTTTGCTTATTAATGCAATTTGGCTTTTTTAGCTGCCTGGCCCCCTAGCTCTGACTTTTTGCCTTCTTGGTCCCCCCACTCTGGCTTTTATGGCCTCTTGGGGTCCCCCAGTCACCTAGCTCTGCCTTTTGGCCCCCTAGAATTAACGTACTGCACTTAACATTTGCCATAAACAAACTTTTGGTAACAAAAATCCAATGAGATCTAAAAAAAAAGTCACATGGCCAAACATAGGGACAGATTTTGGTAAATAACTTGCCTCAAAATTTATCTACTCCCTTTTTTTTTTTTTTTTTCAAATGCGTTGAGTTGGGTAGGTGTGACCTGCCATGACCCCGTGTGCCTTCTGAATCATGTTTTTTTTAAAACCAAATACTAAAAGTTTGACGCCACCGCTGAACTTCAGAGTATGATTTCAGGCTGACAGCATGGGAGCAGCCGGGCCGTCCTCATCCATGACACACGGCATACTTCCACTGTGTCAACAAAAAAACAAAAACAAAAAACGGACAGCGACAGTCGCAAGACTGCAGCATGAGCTCCTCGTCTGAGAACCAATTCATATTTTTTTACCAGAATTAAAGATAAGAGAACAACGTGGCGTGAAGGAATATTCTGCGCTGGGAAGGGCACTTTATAAGACGCAAGCGAAGTGAGGACAAGTGACGTCTGTCTGCGCTGGGTCAATAAAGGGGGTTATTTTTTTTTTTTTTTTAAAGGATAAACGTTCTGAGTGATGTCTTATCTGGCGATCTCCGGGAGGCTTGTCTTGGTTCTTGGTCGGTTAAACGTCTTGTGAAAACAAGTCCTTGTCAGACGTGTACAGCGACATTGCTGCTGTTCCTGAACAAAGGTGTTGACAAAGTATTCGCATAAACTGACCGAGGGGAAAAATACGTAGGATGGGATGGGTGACCTGATTAATGCTGGTTGCCTGGCTCTCTGGCTTCAATACCCTTGGGTCACAGGCCAGGAACAACGAAAACCAGAGCAAAGTTGCGATTCCTTTTATGCATTTTTCCATGTGGGTGACTCTCAAGCATTAGCACAATGGCAGGCAACCAGAATTTTCAGAAGGGGTCTAATAACTCTATACAAGCATCTTAGCAGGCCCATGTTTCTATATACATTTACTGGCCACTTTATTGGGTACACCTTGCTAGTACCAGGTTGGACCAGGGATGGACTGGCCATTTGGACTACAGGAAGTTTCCCAGTGGGCCGATGGCTCAGTGGGCCGGCTTCAGTGACAGCGGACCGCCGCACCCCTCTGCTCCTCTGTCTCTCCCTCCCCGCAGCGCTTACCTGGGGGGAACAAAGAAGCAAGGGGAGGAGCAGGGGGGACGACAGGAGCATGGGGGAGGGGACAGACAGCTGACTCAACAGCTATGGCCTGGGAGTTTCTCACTTCTGCCATGGGGGGGGCACCGAACGGATTCTTTGCCCCGGATGAAATAATGTCTAGCTTCCCCACTGGTATTGCCTATAAGAGTACCAGTACCAGCCGTTCTTCTCTAGTAAAGTAGAACGGCTAGTGAAGGGGGAAAGGGGACTTGGGTGGCCGGGGGGGGTTTGGGGGAGTTGGCCGGCCGCCATGGGAGAGACCTGTCAAAGTGGGCCAGTCTGGATGAAGTCCAGGGCCAAATTTCTGTCCCAGTCCAACCCTGGGTTGGACTCCCTTCATTTTTCTTGGAATAGATTCAACAAGGTGTTGGAAACATTGCTCAGATTTTGGTCCATAGTGACATGGCATCCTGCAGTTGTTGCACATCCATGATGCCAATCTCCCGTTCCCACCACATCACAAAGGGTCTCTATTGGATGAGATGTGGTGAGTGTGGGGAGGGCATTGGAGGACAGTGACCTCATTGTCCAGTGGTGAGATGATTGGATCTTTGTGACATGGTGACATTATCCTGCTGGGAGGAGCCATCAGAAGATGGGGACACTGTAGTCATAAAGCGATGGACATGGTCAACAACAATACTCGGATAGGCCGTGGCATTTAATCGATGCTCTATTGGTACTAAGGGGCACAAAGTGTGCCAAGAAAATATCTTCCACGCCATATGATTGGCTGATTATCAATATGTGTTTCCAAGCAATTAAACAGGTGTACCTAATAATAAAGTGGATAAAACTTGCAAACATGAATAAAAAAATAGTTTGATCCACTGTGGTTTGCTTTTCAGAGGGGCACTAGGGACTGCGGCCTATGTGAATAAGGCATAAACACCGACCCTAATTTGACCTTTGATCTTGCTGCAGCCCTCCTCCATCCAATTAGCACTCCCCTTCCTCTTATGTGATTGGACAGAATGTGTTTGCAGACACTTTTTGGTGTTTGCACTTTGGTTCACATTGATCACATTGTACAGAGTTGCTCGTATTGGCTCTGTACATTGACTGATCTGAGCTGTTTCTGCAGCACTTTGTGGGTTTTTATGCATTGTTTTTTTTTTTTTTTGTTTATGGCATGACTTAAAGGAAATTGTCCAGTAGCTGGATTTAGACCTTTACCGCATGTTAATGTGTGTTGGGGTATGCAGATAGGAATTTTATATTTTACTTGTAAAATTTTTTGTTGTGAATCGGGTTTTCTCAGGGGTGTGTGGGGGGCTGGAGCCCCGAATGGGTCGCCGAAAAGCCCTGAGTCTCAAGCATGCAGCATTCCATTGTTGGCCCCCGAGCGCCAGGATCAAACTGATCCAGAGTGCAGTCGAGTCTCATAGCAGGTCCCGCCTTCTGGAGCCTGCAGCGCCTATAATGGACGTCCCACTGGTCCAATGCCGGGACCGTGGGACATGTGACGTCCATCATAGGCGCTGCAGATTCCAGAAGGCGGGCAGCTCGGGCGGGCAGCTCTCCTCCTTGGCTCCTCACTGACAACTGACTGCTGTGACACCTCACACCACAGGTGAGCTGAGGTAGGTCAGAGACAGTGTATGTAGGTCAGTGTAATAATCGGCATCAGGCAGGTGGTAGGTCAGACAGTGTAGGTAGGTCAGTGTATGCATGTCAGTGTAGTGGTCGGCGTCGGGCAGGTCAGTGTAGTGGTCGGCGTCGGGTAGGTCAGTGTAGTGGTCGGCGTCGGGCAGGTCAGTGTAGTGGTCGGCGTCGGGCAGGTCAGTGTAGTGGTCGGCGTCGGGCAGGTCAGTGTAGTGGTCGGCGTCGGGCAGGTCAGTGTAGTGGTCGGCGTCGGGCAGGTCAGTGTAGTGGTCGGCGTCGGGCAGGTCAGTGTAGTGGTCGGCGTCGGGCAGGTCAGTGTAGTGGTCGGCGTCGGGCAGGTCAGTGTAGTGGTCGGCGTCGGGCAGGTGCGTTTAGTTGTCAGCATTGATGGGCACTGGTAAGCAACACAACCCCACCACCCAGCTAAAAAAAAGCCAGCGCCACATACATCTCTCCCCCCCCCCCCCCCCCCAGTTTCCGGCCTTGGACTTCGGGCTGAAGCCCCTGGTCTTTTTGTCACCTAGCAATGCCTTCTGTACCTTTCACTTGCTGCATGCTTATTGAAGCCAGAGACGGCCGGTCAACAATGTCAGGATGTCGGTAATGGCAGCCCCAGTGCTTATTTCTTTAACTCCCCCTTTTAAGTATTTCCAGTCATATTTAAGCCATAAAAATAAAAGGCAAAGTCCTTGTGTTTTCACGTCTTGTGATTCTGGTCCTTCAATAACGAATCCCATTCAGCTAATAAAATATAAATAAAGACGTGGATTAGCATAATTACCCGACTGGAAGTGGTGAGATCTGCAGCTTCTTCTGGCCACATTGATGCTTTTGTGTGAAATTCCTCTCCTTCACAATCCTCCCCTTTCATATTTTCGGAATATTCTGAATATTGCTGTGTCATCTCCCCAATTTTCACTGTTTTTGGTTTCAGAGATTTATTTTGAATTAGTTGAAAGAATGCGTAGGATAATATTTGACTTATCTTCCCGGGCTGATGGGGGGGACAATTACACTCCACATATTGGAGTTGTAGGTTTTCTGGTGGAAATTTCCAGCTGTTTCCTTTTTGGATTCAGTGAGGTCCAGGAGATGGCTTGCGTTTCTTGCGTGAAGGGGCCAGAATTTGGCAAGGCTGAAAGTGAGAAATGTTCTACACGGCTTAGAACCTATAGAAACCGATCTGCAAATTTGACCAAATTTTATCCAAGCCGGGGGTACCAACCTGAGTGCCAAGGACACAATATAGAGAACCCATGCTCGCTTATTTTGTAGGAAAAATTATTTGGCCTAGCTTTGCCAAATTTTTCTTTTGCCAAAACTGATCAGCCAAATCAGCCTTTAGTGGTGGGAAAATTATGAGGAAAGATTTGGCACAATGGACCCAAATAATTTTCCCACTACTAAAGGCTGATTTTTTTCAAAATGTTTAATGCCCTATATTGTGTATCCAGCCATCAGCGTTGTATAGTTGGCTTTCCAAAAGAAAAATTTGGCAAAACTGGTTCAAGTATTTTTTCCTACAAAATAAGCCGGCCTGGGTTCTCTATATTGTGTCCTTGGCACTCAGGTTGGTACACCCAGCTTGATAAAATTCGGTCAAATTTGCAGATCGGGTTCTGTAGGTTCTATAAGATGTGTAGACCTTTTCTCACTCCCAGCCTTGCCAAATCAGCCAGAGTTCTGTGTAGTTGGCTTTCCAAAAGAAAAATTTGGCAAAACTAAGCCAAGTAATTTTTCCTACAAAAAAAAGCAAGCCTGGGTTTTCCAAACCTTTTTTACAATTCCTATATTGTGTCCCTGGCCATCAGAGTGGTACAGTTGGCGGTAAGGCCAATATAGTGGCCTTGGTAAAAGTAAAAGGGGTTGTCTGTCCTAGATCTGATCAGAGATGCTGGCCACCGGTGACTTCTACAGTTTGAGGAAAGATTTGGCACAATGGACCCAAATCATTTTCCCACTACTAAAGGCTGATTTTTTTCAAAATGTTTAATGCCCTATATTGTGTATCCAGCCATCAGCGTTGTATAGTTGGCTTTCCAAAAGAAAAATTTGGCAAAACTGGTCAAAGTCCTTTTTCCTACAAAATAAGCTGGCCTGGGTTCTCTATATTGTGTCCTTGGCACTCAGGTTGGTACACCCAGCTTGATAAAATTCGGTCAAATTTGCAGATCGGGTTCTGTAGGTTCTTGAAGATGTGTAGACCTTTTCTCACTCCCAGCTTTGCCAAATCAGCCAGAGTTGTATAGTTGGCTTTCCAAAAAAAAAATTTGGCAAAACTGGGCCAAGTCATTTTTCCTACAAAGAAAAAGGCAAGCCTGGGTTTTCCAAACTTTTTTTTTTACGATTCCTATATTGTGTCCCTGGCCATCAGAGTGGTACAGTTGGCAGTAAGGCCAATATAGTTGCCTTGGTAAAAGTCAAAGAGGTCTTCTGTCCTAGATCTGATCTGAGATGCTGGCCACCGGTGACTTCTACAGTTTATTAGAGTCCATTGTGACAAATTTCTCCTCAAGCTGTAGAAGTCACCGGTGGCCAGGATCTCGGATCAGATCTAGGACAGGCGACCTCTTTTTGACTTTTACCAAGTCCAATATATTGGCCTTACTGCCAACTGTACCACTTTGATGGCCAGGGACACAATATAGGAATCGTAAAAGGTTTGGAAAACCCAGGCTTGCTTTTTTTTGTAGGAAAAATGACTTGGCCCAGTTTTTGCCAAATTTTCCTTTTGGAAAGCCAACTATACAACTGGCTGATTTGGCAAGCCAGGGAGTGAGAAAAGGTCTACACAACTTATAGAACCTATAGAAACAGATCTGCAAATTTGACTGAATTTTAGCAAGCCGGGTGTATCAACCGGAGGGCCAAGGACAAAATATAGAGAACCCATGCTTGCATATTTTGTAGGAAAAATTACTTTTTGACCAAGTTTGCCAAATTTTTATTTTGGAAAACCAACTATTGAACTCTGATGGCTGGATAAACAATATAGGGCATCATAAATTTTGAAAAAAATCAGTCGTTAGTGGTGGGAAAATTATTTGGGTCCACTGTGCCAAATCTTTCCTCATAAACCGTAGAAGTCATCGGTGGCCAGCATCTTGGACCAGATCTAGGACAGAATACCTCTTTGACTTTTACCAAGCCCAATATATTGGCCTTACTGTCAACTGTACCACTCTGATGGCCAGGGACACAATATAGAAATCATAAGATTTGTAAAACCCAGACTTGCTTATTTTGTAGAAAAAATGACTTGGCCCAGTTTTGCTAATTTTTTTCTTTTGGAAAGCCAACTATACAACTCTGATGGCTGATTTGGCAAGGCTGGGAATGAGAAAAGGTCTACACAACTTATAGAACCTATAGAAACCGATCTGCAAATTTGACCAAATTTTATCAAGCCGTGTGTACCCACCTGAGTGCCAAGGACGCAATATAGAGAACCCAGGCTTGCTTATTTTGTAGGAAAAAATACTTGGACCAGTATTGCCAAATGTTTCTTTTGGAAAGCCAACTATACAACTCTGATGGCTGAATACACAATATACTGTAGTGCATGGGTCTTCAAACTACGGCCCTCCAGTTTTTCAGGAACTACAATTCCCATCATGCCTAGTCATGTCAGTGTGTTATAATGCCTCGTGGGATGTGTAGTTCTACAACAGCTGGAGCGTCGTAGTTTGAGGATCCCTAATATAGAGCATCATATTATTTTGAAAAAATCAGCCTTTAGTGGTGGGAACATTTATTTGGGTCCATTGTGCCAAAAAATTTCTCATAAACTGTAAAAGTCACCGGTAGCCAGCATCTCGGACCATCCAACCATCAGGTTGGATGGGGAGTATCGGTGCACAGGCATTTTTTAGTTCTCTCCAGAGATGTTCAAGTCTGGGCTCTGGCTGGGCCACTCGAGGACATTCAGAGTTGTCCTGTAGCCACTCCTTTGTTATCTTGGCTGTGTGCTTAGGATCATTGTTCTGTTGGAAGATGAACCTTCACCCCAGTCTGAGGTGCAGAGCGCTCTAGAGTAGGATTTTACCAGGGATGTCTCTGTACATTGCTGCATTCATCTTTCCCTCGATCCTGACTAGTCTCCCAATTCCTGCCACTGAAAAACATCCCCACAGCATGATGCTGCCACCACCATGCTTCACAGTAGGGATGGTATTAGCCAGGTGATCGGTGCCTGGTTTCCCTCAGACATGACACTTGCCATTCAGGCCGAAGAGCTCAATCTTTGTTTCATCAGACCAGAGCATTTTGTTTTGAGTCCTTCAGGCAAACTCCTGGCGGGCTACCATGTGCCTTTACTGAGAAGTGGCTTCTGTCTGGCCCCTCCCCCATACAGACCTGATTGGTGGAGTGTTGCAGAGATGGTTGTTCTTCTGAAAGGTTCTCCTCTCTCCACAGAGAAACACTGGAGCTCTGTCAGAGTGACTTTCAGGTTCTTAGTCACCTCCCTGACTAAGTCCTTTCTCCCCCCGATTGCTCAGTTTGGCCGGACGGCCCGCTCTAGAAAGAGTCCTGGTGGTTCCAAATTTCTTCTATTTACAGATGATGGAGGCCACTGTGCTCATTGGGACCTTCAGTGCTGCAGAAATGTTTCTGTACCCTTCCCCCCGATCTGGGTCTCCATACAATCCTGTCTCGGAGGTCTACAGACAATTTCTTGGCCTTCATGGCTTGGTTTGTGCTCTGACATGCACTGTTATCTGTGGGGCCTTCTATAGTCAGGTGTGTGCATTTCCAAATCGCGTCCAATCAACTGAATTTTACACAGGTGGACTCCAATCAGGTTTTAGAAACATCTCAAGGATGATCAGTGGAAACAGGAGGCACCTATGCTCAATTTTGAGTGTGATGGCAAAGGCTGTGATGCTTATGTACATGGGAGGAGCCTGTGATGCTTGTGTGCCTGGGAGGAGCCTGTGATGCTTGTGTGCCTGGGAGGAGCCTGTGATGCTTGTGTGCCTGGGAGGAGCCTGTGATGCTTGTGTGCCTGGGAGGAGCCTGTGATGCTTGTGTGCCTGGGAGGAGCCTGTGATGCTTGTGTGCCTGGGAGGAGCCTGTGATGCTTGTGTGCCTGGGAGGAGCCTGTGATGCTTGTGTGCCTGGGAGGAGCCTGTGATGCTTGTGTGCCTGGGAGGAGCCTGTGATGCTTGTGTGCCTGGGAGGAGCCTGTGATGCTTGTGTGCCTGGGAGGAGCCTGTGATGCTTACGTACATGGGATTTTATAAAAAAAATATTTTTAATAAATATGCAAAGATTTCAAAAAACTTCTTTCATTTTGTTATGGGGGATTGTTTGTAGAGCTTTGAGGAAAATAATGAATTTAATCAATTTTGGAATAAGGCTGTAACATAACAAAATGTGGAAAAAGTGAAGCGCTGTGAATACTTTCCACATGCACTGCAGCACTGGGAAGGCTGGAGGTCAGATGGTAGCATTTTTTACACGGGAAGCCAAGGCAGCCCCTATAGATTGTTCAGGGGGTCTTTTCCGCACTGTAATTGTTTGTGTGGATTTATGAAAAGCATTATGGGGAGGAGGGAGGGGGAGGGGGGGTGGACATTGAAGCGGGATACAGAAGTAAATGGAGGACTATAATGGGATGTGGAGGGAGGGGGTGATAATTGCGGAGTCCTCTCCCAGATGTGGATGGGGTTATGTCACTGTAACCTCAATTAACGTCTAAACACTTGTCAGCTGTATCTAGAAAGGCCGCCGTTTCTGTAAACTCGGAGAAGTGGATTCTGGCACGCCGCGCCGGGAGAGAGATGTTATTTTATGATGTGCTCTGTGTATTAGGCCTAATCTTTTAAGTGCTGGGAGATTCTTCTCCTGAAAACGCTTTTTTTATTTTTTTTTTTTACTGTAAAGCTGATATAGAAGGAAAAGTCAACCAGGGCCGCAAGCTCCCCTCAAAATGCGTGTCTCGGCTAATGGCATCGCTGCTGCGGATACAAAGTTTCAAATCTCAGCCAAAAATAACAAGATAAAAATTAATGGATAGCGCATTTAAAAAATAAATAAAAAAATCGGTTAAGTAGAGATTTTCCCTGCATTAATTTTTCTAGCCACTAGATGTCGCCAGCCTGATGGCCAGCTTCATTCAACCCACTTACTCTGAGCCCAGGTCGTTGGAGACCCACCTCCTAGCTTGTCTGCACTTGAACTGATTCCGATGGCTTGCTGCTCCTACCTCACTTCAGCTGTACTCTGTGTGTTTGTGTGTGTATATAATATACATACACACTTCCATTGTTAACAATGGAAATGTGTGTGTGTGTGTGTGTATATATATATATATATTTATTAACAATGGAAATGTATATATGTATTATAAATTTCCATTGTTGATAAATATAATATATATTTCCATTAAAATAGGAAAAAAAAAAATGAGATGCATGTATACATGTAATTCATTGTTAAAAAAAAAAATATATATATATATATACACACACATATACATACACACACACAAAATAAACATTATTAATTTACAATGGAAATATAAATATATATTTATTTATTATTATTTATTTATTATATACATACACACACACACACACACAAAATAAACATTATTAATTTACAATGGAAATATAAAATATATATTTATTTATTATTATTATTTATTAATTAATATAGCAATTTTATATAATATATATATATATATATATATATTATATAAAATTGCTATATTAATTAATAAATAATAATAATAAATAAATATATATTTTATATTTCCATTGTAAATTAATAATGTTTATTTTGTGTGTGTATGTGTGTGTGTATGCAATATATATATATATATAATATATATATATATAATATATAAATGCCCAGTGTGTGTGTGTGTGTGTGTATAAAATATATACTCATGTTTATAAATGCCCATTGTTAAAAATATATATATATTTCCATTCTATATAGAGAGATATAGAGATTTTTTTTGTGTGTGTGTGTGTGTGTATGTATGTGTGTGTATATATATATATATATATATATATATATATATATATATATATATATATATATATATATATATATTATATATATATATATTATAATGGAAACTTGTATATCAATTATATATACATTTTTATATATACATTTCCATGATTAATACATTTATTAATAATGGAAGTGTGTGAATATCTTTTTTTTTTTCAGAAACATTTGAATAATGAACCGGCTTGGTTATGTTAAAGGGGTGTTCCAGCCCTAAGTTGTGTTTATTAAAAGTCAGCAGCTACAAAAAGTGTAGCTGCTGGCTTTTAATAAACTCACTTACCTGCTCCTGCGTTCCAGCGACGCGCCGACCGGGGCTCCGCTCCTCTCCCCCCCTCCCCGGCCGGCGTCTCCATCCTGACTGTGGGCACCCAGCCGTGACAGCCTTCGGCTTCACGGCCGGGCACCCACTGCGCATGCGCGAGCCGTACTGCGCATGCGTGCGCGGCGCGGCTCGCCGCTGATTGGAGAGGCGATCGCATGGGACCTGTCAGTGTCCCATGTGATCGCCTACAGGGAGGGGCTGGTGTAGGCGATTAAGGCTTAATCGCCTAACCAGCCCCTCGGCGGAAGCAGGAAGTGGGACAGGAAGTCACACTCCTACTGAAGCCCCCACTCCCCCCCCCAAAAAAAATTACATGCCAAATGTGGCATGTATAGGGGTGAGGAGTGGAGTAAGCAAAGGTAGTTTTTTTGGGTGGAACACCCCTTTAAGTGTAAACATGGTTGTGCGTGTTTAATTTTTTTTTTGTGTGTGTTTTACCAGATGACATTCTTTGCAGGTTGAACATAGCGAACGCAAGTAGATTACAGAACATTAAGAGGGTTTTACAGACCGGACGAGACGCACTCTTAATTAGCCGCTTGTAATATTTCTCCCCCCCCCCCCCCCTTTTTTTTTCTGCCAGGGAAAGATTTGTACTCCTAAAAATAGGATTGTAGATTTGTTTCCAAACTGAGGATTGGTTTACATCAGGGGGGGTATCAGAAGCGTTTCATTTACAAACGATCATTTACACATCTCCGGAAAAAGGTCAAGTGACGGCACCTGGGTCCTCGGGGCTGAATCATCAGGATGGCAAAGAGGACCTGTCATGGTGGCTGTGGGGAGCGCTCCATGCCCTCTGCATTTGGAGTAGGTGGGTTTTAATGGGTGATTAAATTGGGGTGTTGTGCACACCAGAAGTTATATTTGGTGTAGAATATTTTTAGGTGTATTATAGCCTTTTTTTTTTTTTTTGTAAGGGAAGGCCAGCAATCAGATCTAAAGCTGAAATCCATGATAAGCAAATATTGAAATCCATTTGTAAGTGGGGTGTGGTGGCAATAAATCGGTCAGGTGCAATACTTAAATGCAGCAACAGTTCACAACAAACCTAATGGAATGAATGCCCAACGTGAACAGAGCGGGTTCCAGCTGGAATTACCATGTCTGTAGAGCGGGGCAGAAATGGTCTGGCCATGTTGTGCCCAATCGGGAAGATATTCAGAAGAGATGGGACCCTATGCTTTCCCTCCTGGTAAAGAACCTTTCCCTGCCACCAATGCTGTCCCTAAAAGGTGGGGTACCTTTACCTACACTATCCACTCATAAAGCGTGCCAAACCAAGGAGCCAGGGCCTAAATTGGCTCTGCCCGACCCAAGATGGCTGCCAGCCAGTCACATGGGGAAACAGCATCCAATCGGATTGCTTCACCAGTGACCCAGGAAACCATAGAGGAACCAGGTTCCTCTTGACTTCGTCTTCAACTGCAGTTGAGCACCACCTTCAGTGGAGAGAATAAACTGCACCTGCCGACACATTTTATTGTGTGTGTGTTGGTGTGTGTTTTTTTTTTTTTTAATCCCTGCGAGCTTTCTGTATTTCCTCCAGATCTGTGCGGTAATCCAGTGTAAGACTTCCTGTAATAAAGACCGCTCACTGCTGCTCTCTCTTTTGCGCAGGGTGACTGGTCTTGTCTCCGCCCCCTCCTGTAGTTTTCTGAAGCAAGCCTGTAGTGGGTGGAGCCTTCTGGACCCCTCTCCCAGCTCTGCTTGCTCCTTGTACAGAGTGATCAGTCTTGCCTCCACCCCCTCCTGTTGTAGTGGGTGGAGCCTTCTGGACCCCTCCCACAGCTCTGCTCGCTCCTCCTTGTACAGAGTGACCAGTCTTGTCTCCACCCCCTCCTGTTGAAGTGGGTGGAGCCTTCTGTACCCCTCCGGCAGCTCTGCTCACGCCTCCTTATGCAGAGTAACTGGTCTTGTCTTTGCCCCTCCTGTTGTAGTGGGTGGAGCCTACTTGGCCTCTCCTACAACTCTGCACTCTCTCCTTGTGCAGGGTGACCGGTCTTGTCTCCGCCCCCTCCTGTTGTAGTGGGTGGAGCCTACTTGGCCTCTCCTACAACTCTGCACTCTCTCCTTGTGCAGGGTGACCGGTCTTGTCTCCGCCCCCTCCTGTTGTAGTGGGTGGAGCCTACTTGGCCTCTCCTACAACTCTGCACTCTCTCCTTGTGCAGGGTGACCAGTCTTGTCTCCGCCCCCTCCTAGAGTTTTCTGCAGGCAGCCTGTAGTGGGTGGGACCTGCGGGGCTCCTCCCACAGCTCTGCACAGGTGATGTCACTGCTACTTTTACATGATACAATCTTTGTTTACAAGGCATTTGGTGCATGCAATGTGGGTTTAAGTCCATTGCGGTTATCATTTTAAATACCTTTTTGTTGCTGGAGTTCAGCTTCAAGCCTCGGGCAGTTATGTGGTCGCTCCCCCTGCAGAAGTACAGCTCCAGGTTTGGCAATCATCCCTTGCACCTGGCTGCCGGTGCCGACTAAATCCCTGCATTTGTTTACTTGTATCGCTATGCGAGTTATTTTGATATGAAACAACGTTTTTTTCTTTTTATAGCTTTTTTTTTTTTCCTAGAGACTTGTCAGAGCGCCGCAAAGCAGAAAGTTATCCCCCCCCCCCCCTAACTGTCAGAAGTTGGTAAACACTGAATTCCATTTGGCTCATCACCTCATTTATTGCCAAAGTTAAACAAAAACATATTTCCGAATCTCGGGATGAATTATATTCCATTTCTCGGGAACGGTGTAGAGCTCCCAGCGTAAGCGGATGTTTCCGCGGTATAAAATCCATCCATCACCCCCCGGCCTACACACGACCGACCCCGTGTACATCTGATGCACACATGTGAGCGGTGTGCTCCTGGTTATGGCGTAATCCCAGCAGGCTTTGCAGAATGCGCTTTTTTTTATTTTCTGGAATTTCAGCTCTAAACATAATCGCCAAATCCTTTCCATATCCGCAGCTGTCCATCATCCAGTCCTTGCCCCCCCCCCCCCCCCCTATACTGCAAAACCTATTTAAAGGTAGATGTGAACCTGATAATTTTCATTTTAGAAGCTTAAAGATATGTAAGGTTATATTTAAAGACAAAATGAGGAATGGTGGTCAACTTTTAGGCTAAAGGGGGCCTTAAGTGGGGCCCTTGATATTCCCATAGAGCAGCACATGATCGGTGAATGTAAAGCCAGTTAGGATGGTTGGAGGCGGCCACTGGGCCATAGCTTGGGACGGTCGGAGGCGACTGCTGGGCCATAGCTTGGGACGGTCGGAGGCGGCTGCTGGGCCATAGCTTGGGACGGTCGGAGGCGGCTGCTGGGCCATAGCTTGGGACGGTCGGAGGCGGCTGCTGGGCCATAGCTTGGGACGGTCGGAGGCGGCTGCTGGGCCATAGCTTGGGACGGTCGGAGGCGGCTGCTGGGCCATAGCTTGGGACGGTCGGAGGCGGCTGCTGGGCCATAGCTTGGGACGGTCGGAGGCGGCTGCTGGGCCATAGCTTGGGACGGTTGGAGGCGGCTGCTGGGCCATAGCTTGGGACGGTTGGAGGCGACTGCTGGGCCATAGCTTGGGACGGTCGGAGGCGGCTGCTGGGCCATAGCTTGGGATGGTTGAAGGCGGCTGCTGGGCCTTGGCTTGGGCTGGTCTGAGGTGGCTGCTGGGCCTGGCTTAAGATGGTCTGAGGCGGCTGCTGGGCCTTGGCTTTGGCTGGTCGAAGGCGGCTGCTGGGCCATAGCTTGGGATGGTCAAAGGCGGCTGCTGGGCCTTGGCTTGGGATGGTCTGAAATCCATTCCGCCACAACCTCTATCTCACCCTCCGCTCTTGCTACTCGCTGTCACTTGTACACTCTGTACATAGTGTACCCTAGATACAACTGATCCTTTGAGGGCAAGATTACTGCTGGTGTGGCCCACAATGTAATAGTCTGAACCCCCCCCCTCCCCCTACTCTATGGCAAAGCTCCCAACTGTCCCCTCCTGCCGCTTTCCGGTGCCCTCCGCCGCTTACTGGAGGCAGTCATATGCTGTTCCTTGTTAGGCATGGAGATGAGTGAGGGGAAGATGGCCCCCAACCCGTCTCCATAGCATTGCAGAGCGGAAGCGACGTCATAACGTCTCTTCCGCCCAATGCTCCTAAAGGAAATGTTTTATTTTAAAATGACATACATTTAAATTTTTTTAGTCTAAATATGAGATGTGAGGTCTTTTTGACCCCAGATCTCATATTTAAGAGGACCTGTCATGCTTTTTTTTTTTTATTACAAGGGATGTTTACATTCCTTGTTTAAAAGGGTTGTAAAGACAAAAATATTTTCCTCTTACATTAAAGTCTGACAGTAGCTGATAAAGTAAAAAGTAATGTTTTGCATTATAACTAGTTTGGTACCTGTTGAAATCGATCTGTTTTATTCACCTCCATCACTCCTGAATTGTTGTTCTCACTGACTTCCTGGTTTGCGGTGCGCATTCATTCTTGTTACATCACGGCCTAATGGGAACTACAGTTCCTATTAGGCTTAGCCTCCATGCTTGTGAGGGATAAGAGAGCATCTTCACGCTGGGCTGTAGTCATAGGGATGGGGTGAGCACATTCTGCTTTCCACCATGCCAAACAGCTCAGGTGCTGGTGGAAAGCGAGAAAAGGAGAGACAGGAAATGGCATTTAACCTGTATTACTGTATTATGGAGGTCAAAAGGAAAAAAGTGATATTTAAATGCTCTAGCTTACAGCAATCAATTGATCTAATATAAAACAAACCTTTAGTGTTCCTTTAAAAGAATAAAAGTGGTCCAAAATGTATAATTTTTTAACCACTTAACCACTTGCCCCTTTTTGCGATTCGGCACTGCGTCGTTTTAACTGACAATTGCGCGGTCGTGCGACGTGGCTCCCAAACAAAATTGGCGTCCTTTTCCCCCCACAAATAGAGCTTTCTTTTGGTGGTATTTGATCACCTCTGCGGTTTTTATTTATTGCACTATAAACAAAAATAGAGCGACAATTTAAAAAAAAATGCAATATTTTTAACTTTTTGCTATAATAAATATCCCCCAAAAATATATAAAAAAAAATATTTTTTTCCTCAGTTTAGGCCGATACGTATTCTTCTAAATATTTTTGGTAAAAAAAATCACAATAAGCGTTTATCGGTTGGTTTTCGCAAAATTTATGGCGTTTACAAAATAAGGGATAGTTTTATTGCATTTTTATTATTTATTTATTTACTACTAATAGCGGCGATCAGCGATTTTTTTCGTAACTGCAACATTATAGCGACACATCGGACAATTTTGACACATTTTTGAAACAATTGTCATTTTCACAGCAAAAAATGCATTTAAATTGCATTGTTTACTGTGGAAATGACAGTTGCAGTTTGGGAGTTAACCACAGGGGGCGCTGTGACTTTGAGTGTTCCCTGTGTGTGTGTTTACAACTGTAGGGGGGTGTGGCTGTAGGTGTGACGTCATCGATCGCGTCCCCCTATAACAGGGATGACGCGATCGATGCTGCGGCCACAGAAAAGCTCGGGGAAGCCATGTTTACACACGGCTCTCCCCGTTCTTCAGCTTCGGGGACCGATCGCCGCACTGCAGCGGTCTCGGTCCTGGAGCTTCGGACCGGGTCACGGGAGCCCGCCGTGGGCGCACGCCCGTGACCCACGACTGGGTACTAAAATCAACGTATATATACGTTGATGTGCCATTCTGCCGACGTATATGTGCAGTAGGCGGTCCTTAAGTGGTTAATGAGAAAAACATTTCAATTATACCTTCTAAATGTTTTTTCTTTTGTCTGAATTTCTCACTTCCTGTTCCTCCTCAGTAAGCTTGCCCCCATCATCCGAGCTGTTCTGGCTGGGGGGTTAGTCAGCGTGCTCGCCCCCTCCCTTGGGACTACATCCCTGCGGTGCCACCATCACCCCCTGCCTTCAATCTCCATGCACAGTTCCAAGCCGGACCGATCTCTGCTTTTTTTACTGGGACATTTACGAACGGGGGGGGGGGGGGAGTGTGCATTTTTACGGACTGTCGGTAAAAATACGGACGGTTGGCAACGCTGCTGCGGAGAGACACTGTGAACACTTGGGATAATAGTCCCAAGGGAGGTGGCGAGCACGCTGACTAACCCCCCAGCCAGAACGGCTTGGATGATGGGGGCAAGCTTACTGAGGAGGAACAGGAAGTGACATTTAGAAGGGAAATCGACGGAAAAGGTAAGTAAACCAACAATGCACAAGCTTAAAGGAACCTATTAAGAAAATAAAAAAACAAACATTTACAACCCCTTTAATTTAAAACATTGAGACATTCTTGCACAGACTCGGCCAGTTCTCCTGCAATGATTTTCAAAGGGCCAGCCTTATTTTTCAGATGAAATCCCCCCCTGGTGTATTTTCATCTGCTTAACGCAAGTGATTTATTCTCAGCTTCCTGACAGGCACAAGCCCAAACACAGTGGCGCGCACTCAGAAAGCTCAGCGTGATGAACGAGTGTGCAAATACAGACATTGTGCTTCATAATAGAGCGTGACCGCTCAAGGATGACAGCTCCTCCACTGATGTCATTCTGGTTTAATCTTCATTGATAAAATAGACACTTTTCTGATGTGACCTCGGTGCTCTATTGACATTCCAGGTAGTAGAACAATGGAAGGTATGCTTGGTGCTTTGTGTGGAGATCACGGGAAGCCCCCTACGCTCGTGCCTCCAGGGCTGAAGTTTGGCCAACTTGCCTGTTTTGTCTCAGAATTTTTTTTTGGAGTTTTGATCAATGGTGCAAAAAGGGCGCCTGAGGTGATGTGTAATCTCCTCCTAAATCTGATTGTAAATGGTGAGATTTCTCATTGACAGTTTGGGCCTTCAGGTAACTCTGTGCTTGTAGGAGAAGCCACGCTCAATTCTTAAGGCCTCAGGGGCCTGTAGATGCAGCCTTGTGTTACTAACCTGAAATTTGATGACCACACTGGTAGAATTCTGCATGTTTGCTCCCATGTAGGAATGGTGCTTAAACTTTTTGGATGGCATGGGGAAGCGTTGGAACCTCCGTAGGTTACTCTGTGTGGGACTTCACTCGGGAGGTCATCCTCCTTTCTTGTTGACCTTTGTCCTTGGGACTTAGTAATGTAATTTTTGCAGTTATGAATGAGTAACTTGTATAGCGCTACAAACACAAACAAAATCACCTCAAGGCCAGTGTCCACCTATATCTTCAGAAAAGATGGGTCTTAAGCTTCTTCCTGAAGGCCAGATGGTTTTCTTCCAAGCGGATGTCCGCAGGTTGAGCTTTCCATAGCCGGGGTCCTTGGTCTGCAAATCTTCATTCGCCTTTTGATTTGTAGGGGGTTTTTTTTGAACGTGAAGGAGGTTCTGGTTAGTTGACCAGAGGGGGTGACTTGGGGTGTAGTGTTTTTTTTGTTTTGTTTTTTCGCAGAGGTATTGCAGGGTCTTTCCTTGTGTACATTTTGTGAGTGAGGCAAAGGGTGGTAAATGTAACCCGATCCTTCACGGCTAGCCAATGGAGGGTCCTCAGGGGCGGGGTAATTGATTCCCAGAGTTTTTATTTCCAGTTACCAGTCTGGCTGTTGTGTCCTGGACAACTTGTAGACGTGAAATTTGGTATTTGGGAAGTCCTACGTAGAGGGAGTTTGCTTAGTCGAGTCAGGAATTGATTGTTTCATCTACTGCTGCTGTGTCTCCTTCTGGGATAAAGGGGATGAGTCTACGCACCAGGCGATGAAGGTGGTGAGATCCGCTGACTACTGATCCTCTTTGTGCATCCATTGTTCTGTCTGAGTCAAAGATGACTCCTTGGCTTTAGTGATGGTTTGTCCAAGGATGGTGGGTGGTGTGAACGTCGTGCTAAGGTTTTTGTTTCGGTTTGCTTGGAGGAAGAGTAGCTCTGTTTTGGATCCATTATGTTTGAGGGAGCGAATCTCCTTCATCCAATTGTTGTCACAAGTAGAGGAGCATAGAGGGAAAGACACCAATGTTGACCACTATTCTGGTAACCTATAAAATATAAAAAGAATTTCCTTGAATTTCAAAGATTTCCCTACCTGCTGTTGTGACTTTTTTTTAGGAACAGACACAAAGGGACATCTCAAAGGAACATGGGCAATAAAAGTGACTGGGGTTCTAACCTTTCCATAGTCTAACCCAACCCTTTCTCAATCTTTTTACCCCAGAGGAACCCTTGAAATAACTTTCAGGTCTCCGAGAAACACCAGCTAAATACAGGGAAGGGTAGCCCCAGGTTGAACATTTTGCTCTCTCCCGGGGGGTTACTTTGATACTTTCAAACCACCAATTTACTGTGAGGACTTTAGCATGGCTCGGAGTATGACATACTCCTATGTTTGCATATAGCGGAGCTTGGATATCTCGGATTGGAAGATTAGACCTACCTATATTTTCTATAGGGTTAACTTCTGTAGTTTGTGGTTATCCGTATGAATCGCCCCCTGATTGAGGCTTTAATACGAGGACACTTTAATTCTGAGCCACTGGTTCTTATGACTCCTGTTACGAGAATCGCTCTCTCTGTGAGCCCACCTTTTTTTCCTTTTTTGGACAAAATTTCTTCTTTAACTATATGTTGATCAAGATTGACTCTCCTGCAAGATAGTGAGACCTGTTTTCCTTTTTCTTGCAACCAATGAATCCGGAATGTGTTCTGACGAAGCTTAACGGCGAAACACGTTGATGTACTTGGGCTCACATCATATACTATGTATTCCCATGTATATGGTTTTTAACTCTTTTTCATGTCCTTTTGTATACCACAGATGGTCTGTTTTTATAAATATTATTTTTCTATATCCTTGTTTACTATGCCGTTAAAGTCCGACCTGGGGCTACCCTCTGGGTCCCTTCTTTTTGTATGTCCAATTATTTACGGATGAGGCAATGTGAGTGCTCTTTTCTCTTTGACACCTGCTAACATTGACTGAATTTTACCCAGAAGAAACCTGGCATTGTTCGCAGGGGTTCCCTGAGACCTGTAAGTAATTTTCATTACGGGTTAATGGGAAGAAGGTGTATAATGGTGGTTAGAGTGCCACCTGTTGGCTTAAAGGATTCTTGGTGTCGTGCCGCTGGCTTTGCCAAATGGTATTGCACCCAAAACCATGCAGGTAGCAATAAATAGGAAGTCAGTCGGCTACAGCTCAAGGAGCAACCTCTGGAAGAACCCTAGTTGAGCATGCCTTGTCTTCCAACAATTACCCCGTTAAAAATGAACATTACATACAGGGCAATAGCGACAGGTGGAAAAACTTTATTTGTGGATGAAATGAGCTAGAGCAGCCATTCTCAAACTTTACCTTGGAGGAACCCCTAAAATTTTCAGGTATTGGGGACCACTTACTAAACCAATTTTTGTAAGGGGTCAAAAGGGATAAATGACCCTTATGCCTCGTACACACGACTGGGATTTTCGGTGGGAAAAAATCCATCAGAAATCCCGGGGGGGAAAACTGAGGACCTGCTCGGTAACTTTCCCCTGTACACACAAGAGGTTTTCCCGTCAGGAAAACTCAGATGAGCGCTTTGGTCGGGAATCCCGACCGTGTGTATGCTCTATTGCATCTTTTCCCATATGAAAACGACTAAAAACTGCTGGGAAAAGTCCGCCGGGAATCCTGGGGGGGAAAAGAGAGCAAGTTTTTTTTGACTGGCTGACTTTGGGCAGTTTTCTCAGCAGAAAAACTACAAGGAGCATACACACGGTCGGGATTCCCGGCCAAAAGCTCTCCTCGCAGTTATCCCGTCCAGGAAACCCGGTCGTGTGTACGAGGCATTACACTGGAAATGGTAGGACGAATGCTACCCTTCGTGTTGGTCAGAATGCAACTCATACACACACATACAGCTAAAAACATAATCAGTATCATTCTGCTTGCTTTACCAGGTGGTGTTGGCCCTGGAACTATCCAGGCACTATTAAATGGTAGGTCAACCACAGCGACATTGCAGGGGGACAGGTAGTAGAGGAATATGGTTCCTCAATGGTTTCCTGGGTCACTGGGGCAGCTATCATATTGGATGTGACTCTTGGCAGCCATCTTAGGTCAGGCAGTGTCTATTTAAGACCATGGCTCCTGGGCTCGGCACACATATGGCTAGAGTGGGAACAGGTCACCTATCTGTAAGGGACAGTGCAAAGCATAAGGAGAAGTTCAGAGGGGTGGGGAAAGTGCAGGAACATGCCGTCCTTCATGAAAGCATTCCCATTTGGGTTCGGATTGGCCAGTCCGCAGTCCACTCCTCGAGACAGATGCTGTTGGCACACCTGAGACCTACTGTTGCTGCCATAGTTGCTGTGTCTAAGTGTTGACAGCCAGGACCTCTCCCGCTGGGCTCGTTGTACAATTGTGAACTTTACTTTCAATACAGTTCTGTTCCTTGCAATTGGACCTTGAGTGTTTTTATTGCTGCCTCACCTTGCTACGCCCACCTATACGCGCATTGGCAGCCCACTGTATGCAGTCTCTGCTTACTGCTTTCTACCCGCTCTATAATTCTTCCCAGGGCCATCTTTAATATTGGTTGGATACTGGTCAAAAGCTTTTTTTGGGGGGGTGGCGCCGCACCCCATGCACTTTCGCTCTCCACGTGCTCTGAGACATAAATATCAGCTAGACTTAAAATCAGTTTACTGTGTCAGATCAGGCAGCAATTCTGACTGGTTGCCAGAGGTTACAGCATATCATTACCACTTACTGACAGGTTGCTAGAGGTTACAGCACACATTACGTCTCACTGATTAGTTGCTAGAGGTTACAGCACGTGATTTCTGCTTGTTGGGTGATTGCTAGATTACTGTACAGTAATAACTACTCACTGGTTGCTAGAGGTTACAGCACATCATCTCCTCACTGCAGAGGGGCATGATATACATATAAGTGTCACCTTTATTTACATATGAATGCAGTGTGCCACCGCTATTTACATATGAATGCTCCTGTTTGTGTACGAATGACGGTTATTTACATGTAAACACAGGGTCTGCTGGTGAGTCACCTGGACACAACAATAGGGCAGAGCTGGGCAGCCTTGGTAGTAGCACTTCACACTGATATCGGGACACAGCAAAGGACTAAAACTTTAAGGGAATTTAAACTGGGATAGTTGGCAAGTATGAGGCAGCTGCTTTGGGCCCCACAACAATGACAGGGTCCAGGACAGCTTCCCCTTTTGCCCTACCTTAAAGACGGCCCTGATGCTACCATTGGGCCTGACTATCTGGAAAACAGTACTCCTGGTCTGTTATTGATGTGAAAAGCCCCCATTGTGCCTGGTAGCCTCATGCTATGATCTAGATCAGGGGTCTCCAAACTTTCTAAGAAAAGGACCAGTTTACTGTCCTTCAGAGTTTACAAGGGCCGGACCGTGGTCAGTAGGAGTCGAAAAGGTCCCGACATGAGTGGGAAAAATTAATGCCCTATTGCTTCAGTGTGAGTAAATGTGCCCCGTCATTGGGTCCCATTGTTGGTGTCATAGAGAAAAACTGTGGCCCGTTGTTGGTGTCATTGTGAGGAATTGTCCCATCGTTGGTGTCACTGGGCCCCTTTGTTGGTGTCACTGGGCCCCTTTGTTGGTGTCACTGGGCCCCTTTGGTTGGTGTCACTGGGCCCCTTTTGTTGGTGTCACTGGGCCCCTTTTGTTGGTGTCACTGGGCCCCTTTTGTTGGTGTCACTGGGCCCCTTTTGTTGGTGTCACTGGGCCCCTTTTGTTGGTGTCACTGGGCCCCTTTTGTTGGTGTCACTGGGCCCCTTTTGTTGGTGTCACTGGGCCCCTTTTGTTGGTGTCACTGGGCCCCTTTTGTTGGTGTCACTGGGCCCCTTTTGTTGGTGTCACTGGGCCCCTTTTGTTGGTGTCACTGGGCCCCTTTTGTTGGTGTCACTGGGCCCCTTTTGTTGGTGTCACTGGGCCCCTTTTGTTGGTGTCACTGGGCCCCTTTTGTTGGTGTCACTGGGCCCCTTTTGTTGGTGTCACTGGGCCCCTTTTGTTGGTGTCACTGGGCCCCTTTTGTTGGTGTCACTGGGCCCCTTTTGTTGGTGTCACTGGGCCCCTTTTGTTGGTGTCACTGGGCCCCTTTTGTTGGTGTCACTGGGCCCCTTTTGTTGGTGTCACTGGGCCCCTTTTGTTGGTGTCACTGGGCCCCTTTTGTTGGTGTCACTGGGCCCCTTTTGTTGGTGTCACTGGGCCCCTTTTGTTGGTGTCACTGGGCCCCTTTTGTTGGTGTCACTGGGCCCCTTTTGTTGGTGTCACTGGGCCCCTTTTGTTGGTGTCACTGGGCCCCTTTTGTTGGTGTCACTGGGCCCCTTTTGTTGGTGTCACTGGGCCCCTTTTGTTGGTGTCACTGGGCCCCTTTTGTTGGTGTCACTGGGCCCCTTTTGTTGGTGTCACTGGGCCCCTTTTGTTGGTGTCACTGGGCCCCTTTTGTTGGTGTCACTGGGCCCCTTTTGTTGGTGTCACTGGGCCCCTTTTGTTGGTGTCACTGGGCCCCTTTTGTTGGTGTCACTGGGCCCCTTTTGTTGGTGTCACTGGGCCCCTTTTGTTTTTGCCCCTTTTGGTGTCACTGGGCCCCTTTTGTTGGTGTCACTGGGCCCCTTTTGTTGGTGTCACTGGGCCCCTTTTGTTGGTGTCACTGGGCCCCTTTTGTTGGTGTCACTGGGCCCCTTTTGTTGGTGTCACTGGGCCCCTTTTGTTGGTGTCACTGGGCCCCTTTTGTTGGTGTCACTGGGCCCCTTTTGTTGGTGTCACTGGGCCCCTTTTGTTGGTGTCACTGGGCCCCTTTTGTTGGTGTCACTGGGCCCCTTTGTTGGTGTCAGTAGGAGAAACTATGTCCCATTGTTGGTATCAGTGGATGAAATAGTGCCCTGAGGGCCGGATAAAAGCAAGAAAAGGGCCGCACCTGGCCCCTGGGCCGCAGTTTGGAGACCACTGATCTAGATTGCCTAGATCCATTGGCTCTACGGTGCTTTTCAGCACTGAGTAGCCGAGTCCCAACTTCAGTAGGAAAGAGGGAAAAAGTAGGAAAATCTTTTCTAGCCAATGAAAAGAAAAATGGAAGCCCATTAATTTGTCACATTTATTCGAAAATATATGTTACACGTAACCTTGTTTCACTCTTGTCGGGTCTAATGATCTATAATCTTTTCTTGGTTTGCTACCAACTAGATGAAAGTTGAAGTTGCTCTGGATGGTAACGGAAGGGGGCCAAAACTTTGGCGTTACTCAACGATTAATGCAGCTTTGCAAGAAATGTCGTGTTTTCAATGTGCTTCACCATCTTGCCCACTCGGGGGTCGATGGAATTTTCAGTTCTTGTGTATTGACTGTCTGCATCGCCCCTCTGTCCATTGTTGCAGGGACACACAAGCGCTAAAAGAAGCGGTGGTGGTGGGCGGCGCAAAAGTATGTACAGTGGAACCTCGGGTTTGCGAGTAACACGGTTAACGAGCGTTTCGCAAAACAAATACTGTATTTTTTTTCTAAATCCTGACTCTGTTTACGAGTGTTGCCTCGCAGGATTCAAGCCACAGCGGTGTGCAATACCGCGTTTGGCCTGAGGTGGAGGGGGGCGCCGGGTGCTGCCGCCGCCGCCATCTTTGGTAAGGGAATCGGGCTTGCGGCTTCACTTCCTAGTTCCCTACTGCGCATGCGCGAGTCGCGCTGCATGTCTTTGCTAGTCCCTGCTGTCTTCTAAGACCTGTGTCTCCCAGAAGACAGCGCTGGGGAGGGGGGGAGTAGGTGCCGGACGTGGCATAGGTCACCGCAGTGATCTATGCCAGGAAGTGGGAGAAAATACCAGTATTACACAGGTATCTGCTCCCTCCCCCCCCCCCTGAAAGGTGCCAAATGTGACACTGGAGAGGGGGGGGGGGCAAAGTAGGCACCGGACGTGGTATAGGTCACCGCAGTGATCTATGCTAGGAAGTGGGAGCAAATACCAGTATAACACAGGTATCTGCTCCCTCCCCCCCCCCCTGAAAGGTGCCAAATGTGACACTGGAGGGGGGGGGGGCAAAGTAGGCACCGGACGTGGCATAGGTCACCGCAGTGATCTATGCTAGGAAGTGGGAGCAAATACCAGTATTACATGGGTATCTGCTCCCCCCCCCCCCGAAAGGTGCCAAATGTGACACTAGAGGGGGGGGGGCAAAGTAGGCACCGGACGTGGCATAGGTCACCGCAGTGATCTATGCCTGGAAGTGGGAGCAAATACCAGTATTACACAGGTATCTGCTCCCTCCTCCCTCGCTGCAAGGTGCCAAATGTGACACCGGAGGGGGGGGGGGGGGGGTGGGATTCCAAAAAGTGTAAGTTCCATTTTTGGGTGGAACTCTCACGTTAAGGCCGTTGACATGGCTTCTGTCATCCAACGTCACTGAGTGAGTCGAGTGGGGGGGGGGGGGTATAATTTCCTCACTTGAAAGGATTGTAAGGTCTCTGCCGCTGGCTTCGGTAAGTGGCGGAGACAACCCAAACGTGGTGGGAGGGGGACCTTTCCCGCCACACACGAAGGCGATCTTGCGGCGAATCCGCTGCTGAGACCACTTTTATTTTTAAAGTGAAACTCCCGCCGTTTTAAGAAAAGTGGTTAGGGCAGCTATCTGCAGAGTAGAACGACGGCGGGCGGTCCGGAAGTGGTTAAGGGACCCCCCCTCCCCCAATCCACATCTTTGTAAATGAAGGCTCGGCTGGCAAGGCTTGTAGATTTCTCAGCTGTTTTTATGAGCACAGCAGATGTTGAACCTTCTTCTTTTTTTTTTTTCCTAGTGTCCGAACAATTCTCCAAACTAAGCTGTGTACACGATATACGCTTCCAACACCTTGCTGTAATCTTTCTGAGGATTTAACAATGCGCATGTAATGGGCTCTGGGATGATTCGTATTTCACGCCTTTCTCCAACTACGTCCACGGGGAGAGCTCATTGGATGTGTAAGAATGTCATTAACATGAATCGTTAGAGCTTCTAAATACAGCAAATCCTTGGTTTGGGAGTAACTTGGTTTGAGAGTGTTTTGCAAGACAAGCAAAAGGTTTTAAAAAATAATTTGCCTTGATATACAAGCGATGTCTTTTATATAAGAGCAGCGTCCCGTCCCAACTGAGTATAAAAGAGAAGAGAGGAGCCTCTAAGTGTAGCAATATGGTTACATTTAGGGTTGTCCCGATACCGATACTATACTCGGTATCCGGACGATACCGAGTATTTGCGGGAGTACTTGTACTCCCGCAAATACCCCCGATACCGAAATAGAATACTTCCCCCCTCCCCCCGCCACCGCAAAGCCGCCGCATACCGCCGTTAATCCCCGTGCATGACAGCGGCGAGCATTACAAGCTTTCGCTTGTATACTTGTAAAGCCGGCGCCGCCATGTATAGACACTCCCCCTCTCGTGATTGGACGGATCTGTCCAATCACGAGAGGGGGAGTGTCTATACATGGCAGCGCAGGCTTTACAAGTATACAAGCGAAAGCTTGTAATGCTCGCCGTTGTCATGCACCGGGATTAACGGCAGCAGCGACGGCTTTGCGGCACATCAGGTATGGGGGACAGGACATGGCTACATATGTGGGGACGGGACATGGCTACATATGTGGGGACGGGACATGGCTACATATGTGGGGACGGGACATGGCTACATATGTGGGGACGGGACATGGCTACATATGTGGGGGGGGGGACATGGCTGCAATATGTGGGGGGGGACGACATGGCTGCAATATGTGGGGGGGGGGGACATGTCTGCAATATGTGGGGGGGACATGTCTGCAATATGTGGGGGGGGACATGTCTGCAATATGTGGGGGGGACATGGCTGCAATATGTGGGGGACATGGCTGCAATATGTGGGGGACATGTCTGCAATATGTGGGGGACATGGCTACATATGTGGGGGGGGGACATGGCTACATATGTGGGGATGGGACATGGCTACATATGTGGGGATGGGACATGGCTACATATGTGGGGACGGGACATGGCTACATATGTGGGGACGGGACATGGCTACATATGTGGGGACGGGACATGGCTACATATGTGGGGACGGGACATGGCTACATATGTGGGGACGGGACATGGCTACATATGTGGGGACGGGACATGGCTACATATGTGGGGACGGGACATACATGGCTGCATATGTGGGGGGGACATGGCTGCAATATGTGGGGGGGACATGTCTGCAATATGTGGGAGACATGGCTGCAATATGTGGGGGGGACATGTCTGCAATATGTGGGAGACATGGCTGCAATATGTGGGGGGGACATGTCTGCAATATGGGGGGGACATGTCTGCAATATGGGGGGGACATGTCTGCAATATGTGGGGGACATGTCTGCAATATGTGGGGGACATGTCTGCAATATGTGGGGGACATGTCTGCAATATGTGGGGGACATGGCTACATATGTGGGGGGGACATGGCTGCAATATGTGGGGGGACATGTCTACATATGTGGGGGGACATGTCTACATATGTGGGGGGGACATGGCTACATATGTGGGGGGGGACATGGCTACATATGTGGGGGGACATGGCTGCAATATGTGGGGGGGCATGTCTGCAATATGTGGGAGACATGGCTACATATGTGGGGGGGGACATGGCTGCATTTGGGGACACATTTAAAAACAGTATCGGTATTCGGTATCGGCGACTACTTGAAAAAAAGTATCGGTACTTGTACTCGTTCCTAAAAAAGTGGTATCGGGACAACCCTAATTACATTTGATGAAAGTACAACATTTAGCAACTTATTGCTACACTTAGAGGTGCCTCTCTTCTCTTTTATATTGTGTAAAAAAAAAATGCTTTGATATACAAGCGCTTTGGATTACAAGCATGTTTCTGGAATGAATTATGCTTGCAAACCAAGGTTTTACTGTATTGGTATTGGATTCTCTCTCCTCCAATAGGGTCATGGCTGTAGTGAAATCTGGGGGACCGTAGTACGTACAGGACAGCGACCTGAAT
The DNA here is from genome assembly GCA_029574335.1 of Rana kukunoris. Taxonomy (NCBI): domain Eukaryota; kingdom Metazoa; phylum Chordata; class Amphibia; order Anura; family Ranidae; genus Rana; species Rana kukunoris. The sequence goes on from CM056053.1 coordinate 18,717,438, forward strand.
AACTACATTGGTCCCCTCTACAGTGATTGCATGTTGGTTGTGCCAGAGACCAATATATGGCACTGAAGAGACCACCCCACGGCCACACTTTACTGGTGCAAACCACTGTTTAGGACTTCCAATGGCAGTTTCTGTATTGGTAACACATTTTAGGCACAACTTGGGGTGAGTAATGCCCCCCCTCCCCCAAGCTGGGCATTAAAGCAAAAAGTCTGCCAGTGCTGTCCAACACAGTCGTTCATCGCCAATAGATGTCCTCAGTCTTCCGACTTTGAAGGGCACACACAGAGGGGGCTCTCTAATTAGGCAGTTGCCTTAGGCCTCGCCCCCACAGGTTGGTTGCTAGAGATTACTGTACAGTAATACTGCTCACTGGTTGCTAGAGGTTACAGCACATCATCTCACTGTAGAGGGGCATGATATACATACGACTTTGAAGGGCACACACAGAGGTGGCTCAGTAATTAGGCGGTTGCCTTAGGCCTTGCCCCCACAGGGCCCTCACGGCCACCTAATTTGCCTAATGAGTTGGTTATAGAATTTTCTCTAAACGGTGAGTTCATAGAATTTAAAACTCTTATAGTGGAACTTCCACTTTTTGAAATCCCCCCCCCCCCCTCCCCCTCTGGTGTGTCACATTTGGCACCTTTCAGGAGGAAGCAGATACCTGTGTAATACAGGTATTTGCTCCCACTTCCTGGCATAGATCACTGCGGTGACCTCTGCTTCCTGCGCCTACACTGTCCTCCCGCACTTTCTTCTGGGAAACACACAGGTAGAAGACAGCAGGGACCAGTGAGGACGTGCATGCCCCTTTTACTCTGACACCGCTAACTAAAATCTAGTGGAATCAATTGCCTTCAGAAGTCACCAAATTAGTAAATAGAGTCCACCTGTGTGTAAATTATTCTCAGTGTAAATGCAGCTGTTCTGTGAAGTCCTCAGAGGTTTGTTAGAGAACCTTGATGAACAAACCACATCATGAAGCCCCAAGGAACACACCAGACAGGTCAGGGATAAAGTTGTGGAGAAGTATAAAGCAGGGTTAGGTTATAAAAAAAAAAAAATATCCCAAGCTTCTGAAATTGGTTGTACACCCTGCAGTATGGTTAAGAGATGCCTCGCGAGGGAGCACTAGAATTTCCCTGAGCCCTGGTTGAGAGAGGTTGCTTTGAAGGGAACATTGATTACCCTGAACACTGGTTAAGAGGTATCTCTGGTGGGCGCACTAGAATTCCCCTGAACCCTGGTTGAGCGGCTGCTCTTGTGGAACCTTAGGATTCCCCTGAGCCCTGGTTGAGAGAGGTGGCTCCGGAGGGAACTCTACGATCATAATGAATCCTGGTTGAGAGGTTGCTCTGGAGGGAATGCTAGGATTCCCCTGAACACTGGTTGAGAGGGGTTGCTTTGAAGGAAACACTAGTGTCTCCTTTGAACCCTGGTTGAGAGGCTGCTCTTGAGGGAACACTAGTTGAGGGGTTGATCTGAAGGGAACACTAGGATTTCCTCGAACCCTGGTTGGAGGGGTTGCTCTGGAGGGAACACTAGTGTCTCCCTGAACCCTGGTTGGAGGGGGTTGCTCTGGAGGGAACACTAGTGTCTCCCTGAACCCTGGTTGGAGGGGTTGCTCTGGAGGGAACACTAGTGTCTCCCTGAACCCTGGTTGGAGGGGTTACTCTGGGCTGAACATTGATTCCCCTGAACCCTGGTTGGAGGGGGTTTCTCTGGAGGGAACACTAGTGTCTCCCTGAACCCTGGTTGGAGGGGTTACTCTGGAGGGAACACTGGTGTTACCCTGAACCCTGGTTGGAGGGGGTTGCTCTGGAGGGAACACTAGTGTCTCCCTGAGCCCTGGTTGGAGGGGGTTGCTCTGGAGGGAACACTAGTGTTACCCTGAACCCTGGTTGGAGGGGTTACTCTGGAGGGAACACTAGTGTTACCCTGAACCCTGGTTGGAGGGGTTACTCTGGAGGGAACACTAGTGTTACCCTGAACCCTGGTTGGAGGGGTTACTCTGGAGGGAACACTAGTGTTACCCTGAACCCTGGTTGGAGGGGGTTGCTCTGGAGGGAACACTAGTGTCTCCCTGAACCCTGGTTGGAGGGGGTTGCTCTGGAGGGAACACTAGTGTCTCCCTGAACCCTGGTTGGAGGGGTTACTCTGGAGGGAACACTAGTGTTACCCTGAACCCTGGTTGGAGGGGTTACTCTGGAGGGAACACTAGTGTTACCCTGAACCCTGGTTGGAGGGGGTTGCTCTGGAGGGAACACTAGTGTCTCCCTGAACCCTGGTTGGAGGGGGTTGCTCTGGAGGGAACACTAGTGTCTCCCTGAACCCTGGTTGGAGGGGTTACTCTGGAGGGAACACTAGTGTTACCCTGAACCCTGGTTGGAGGGGGTTGCTCTGGAGGGAACACTAGTGTTACCCTGAACCCTGGTTGGAGGGGGTTGCTCTGGAGGGAACACTAGTGTCTCCCTGAACCCTGGTTGGAGGGGGTTGCTCTGGAGGGAACACTAGTGTCTCCCTGAACCCTGGTTGGAGGGGTTACTCTGGAGGGAACACTAGTGTCTCCCTGAACCCTGGTTGGAGGGGGTTGCTCTGGAGGGAACACTAGTGTTACCCTGAACCCTGGTTGGACGGGTTACTCTGGAGGGAACACTAGTGTCTCCCTGAACCCTGGTTGGAGGGGGTTGCTCTGGAGGGAACACTAGTGTTACCCTGAACCCTGGTTGGAGGGGGTTGCTCTGGAGGGAACACTAGTGTCTCCCTGAACCCTGGTTGGAGGGGGTTGCTCTGGAGGGAACACTAGTGTCTCCCTGAACCCTGGTTGGAGGGGGTTGCTCTGGAGGGAACACTAGTGTCTCCCTAAACCCTGGTTGGAGGGGGTTGCTCTGGAGGGAACACTAGTGTCTCCCTGAACCCTGGTTGGAGGGGGTTGCTCTGGAGGGAACACTAGTGTTACCCTGAACCCTGGTTGGAGGGGTTGCTCTGGAGGGAACACTAGTGTCTCCCTGAACCCTGGTTGGAGGGGTTACTCTGGGCTGAACATTGATTCCCCTGAACCCTGGTTGTGAGGCTGCTCTTGAGGAACCTTAGGATTCCCCTGAACCCTGGTTGAGAGAGGTGGCTCCGGAGGGAACTCTACGATCATAATGAATCCTGGTTGAGAGGTTGCTCTAGAGCAGGGGTCTCCAAACTTTTCAAAGAAAGGGCTACTTTATTATCCTGCAGACTTTAGGAGGGCCGGATTGTGGCCAGCGGGGGCAGAAAATGTCCCGGGCCCAGCACCAGTGAGAATAAATATGGCCTCAGGGTTGGTGGTCAGTAGGAGGAGTAGAACCCCTATCAGTAAGAGGAATAGTATTCCATCATTGATATCAGTAGAAGAAATAGTGCCCCCTTGTTTGTGTCAGTGAAAGGAATAGTACCTCATATCAGTTGGAGGAATAGTGCCCCAAGGGCTGCATAAAGGCTGGCAAAGGGCCACATCTGGCCCTGGGGCCACAGTTTGGAGACCCCTGCTCTAGAGGGAACACTGGAATTCCCCTGGATGAGAGAAGTTGCTCTTAAAGATCCCCAGGAATCTCCTTACTTTCTACTTGCTAAGAGACCGTTTGCTACAATGTGATTGGAACTTTAGATTTGTGAGTACAAAGGCATGTTCCCAATTTATACCAAAAAATACTCCCAATTCTTGAGTTTTCTTGACTTTCTTTTTTTCCTCCTTATGAATTGATGGGTTTATTGTGAAGAAGAAGAATTGATACATTTTACGTTGTACAGCTGCACATTAGTACACTAAATATAACTCCACAGAGGGCCGTCCCCTCACTGTCAGACGTTGCTACTACTAATTGACGCGGTATTTACAGAAGATTCATATCTGGGATGTTTTGTAATGTTATGACATGTCCTGGACACTTCTTCTGCGCTGATTGCTCTCCAAGTGCTGACAGACATCTTTAAAATAACCAAATTGCTGAATAAGTGTTTGTGGTTGTGCGCTTCAGTGACAACAATCATTGCCTGCTAATCTCTGGATATAGATGATTGATAGGAGGTCTCCGGTCTTCTCCGCTCGCCGTGCTGGGGGGATCGCTAGCATGCTGATTGGCCAATATTGGTACCCCCCCCCCCCCCCCCAATAAATTGCTGCCTGTGCCTACCCTACTTTAAGCTAGCCATGCTATGAATTTTGGGTTGAAAGATTTGATTTTAGGCTTTTTTTGTTTTTGTTTTGTGTTTTTTTTTTTGTTTTATCAATAGTGAGGTCAATTTTTTCTTTTTTCCTCAACAGCAGTGATTTTTATTTATTTTCTACAAATTCTAACCATGTATGTGGTTTTCATTCAGAAAAATCAATTTTATTACCAAATCGAATGTTCAAACAATTTTGAACAACATTCAGATGTTAATTTTAGTTTTTTATCTATTTTCTTTTTTAATAAGGAGCATTTAACGTCCTTAAATGTTAATTTTAGTTTATTTTTTTAATCTATTTTTATAAGGAGCAGGGCCCTCCGATTCCTTTTTGTATTACAACATAAGGTCAGACCATACAAACTGTTGGCGCTTTATGATAGAATATAAATAAATAGAATAAAAATTTATAGAAAATATAATATAAATACAATTATGATATAAGATATAGTATAAAATAAAAATATAGTATAATATAAAACAAAAATATAGTATAATATATAATTTAATATAATATAAAATATAGTATAATATAAAATATAATATAATAAAAATATAATATAAATAAAATAATTATATCAAATAGTATAATAAAACAAATATAGTATAATATAAAATATAATATAAAATATAAATAAAATAATTATTATAAAATATAAAAATATAATATAAATTTATGATATAATATAAAATAGTATAATATAAAATAAAAATATAGTATAAAATATAATATAAAATATAAAAATATAATATAAATAAAATAGTTATGTTATAATATAAAATATAAAAATATAATATAAAATATAAAAATATAATATAAAATATAAAAATAAAAATAAAATAATTGATATAAAATATAGTATAATATAAAATTAATATAATATAATATAAATAAAATAATTATGATAGAATATAAAATAGTATAAAATAAAAATATAGTATAATATAAAATTAATATAAATACAATTATGATATATAATATAATTATAATATAAATATAGTATAAAATAAAAATATAATATAATATAAAAAATATACTATATAGTATAAAATAAAAAAATATAGTATAAAATAAATAATAATTAAAAAAAATGGAGCAGCCTGGCAACAAATTCTCTTTAAAGCGGACCATATTTATTTTTATTTAGATGTATTTATTTTAGATTATATTTTAAGTTTAATATAAACATATAATATAAAACATAAATAAAAATAATAAAAATGGTCAGCTTTAAAGAGAACCTGTCGCCAGGCTGCTCATTTCAGCAACAAGCTTCCCATAAGCATATATTTGCCTATCTTGGCCTGTAATTCTCCCTTTTATATATTTTAATCTCTTCAAAAGTCCCGAGACTGCTGCTGGATGCCGCCATCTTGAATGCGAGGTCAACCAACTTAGAGCTGTGTTCCCTTTTTGCTCCATCCATTGGGGGAAGGGGGTGTTGGTGGCAAAACCACAGCCCAGCCATGTGTTTCATGCAGTCTGGCCCCCCATGTGAAAGGAGTGATCTGTACATTTTTTTTACTAATCCCATCGCTCTCGATGTAATGGAGATGAACAAATGCAGAACTAAAAAAATTCCAGCCTGGCTTTGCTAATCAGGACTCCTCCTGCAGATGCAGTGGGTCGGTGAACGTAGCCACCCAGGGATAGGAGGTGGGGCTTGCAGCTTTACCAGGTGGGAAATAAAATGAATAAAACCTGAAAAGACAAATGTAACCAACACATCTAAAGATGGATAAGCCGCAACAGATTACATTTATTTTTGTTATTTTTTTGATACAATGTAAGATGAAGCCTCTATTATAAAGGAGCATTTCCCAGGATCCTATTGGATGGAGACCCTGTACCCGGCCTATGGTCGTTCTTCACTTGGCAGAGAGAGTTCTTTGCACAACTTTTGAGTTGTCACCATTGTAAACAATCTGTACATTTTTTTTTTCTTTTCTTTTTTTTTAATTTCGGAACCATTTGCAGATCTCTCGGCACATTTTGTCAAAATATTTTTGTGTACAGATCTGTAAAGCGCACGTGTCCCAAGTCCGGGCCTCGGTGCCTCCTCTGTACATGTCATGCCAAGCGCCCCTCCCAGGGTGTGGTGTGCTGCACACATCTGTCTTGGGTTTCTAGGAGAATTATTTCATGAAATTGGTAAACTTTTTGTGCGCAAAACACAATCCGGGCAGCGGGGGGGGGGGGGGGAGGGGGGAGGAGAGCGTCTCTGTGTGTGTCAGAGGAGTCTTTATTTTGTTTAACCACTTAAGGACCAGACCAATATGCTGCTAAATGACCCAAGGGGTTTTTACAATTCGGCACTGTGTCGCTTTAACAGACAATTGCGCGGTCGTGCGACGTGGCTCCCAAACAAAATGTGCGTCCTTTTCTTCCCACAATTAGAGCTTTCTTTTGGTGGTATTTGATCGCCTCTGCGATTTTTTTATTTTTTGTGCTATATACAAAAATAGAGCGACATTTTTGAATTTTTTTTACAATTAGTAAAAAAAAAAGCTACCTAGCAGGAACAGCGACACTAATACAGCTATCAGAAAAATGATCGCTTAGTGACGCTGGCAATAGGGGGTGAAAGGGTTAACTAGGGCGGTGATCAAGGGGTTAAAACTTTATTGGGGGGGTACGGGGGCTACCCTGGACCTAACACTAACTGCCTGTCACACTGACACTAAATGCAGTGATCAGTAAAATCTATGATCACTGCATTCAGTGACACTGTGACAGGGGGCGGGGGGGGGGCTTGATCGCAAGGGGTTAATGTGCCTACATGTCCTGGTGTCAGTGTAGTGTTGTGCAGACTTACTGTGTGATGTCTTCTCTCCTCAGCGGCGGTTGAAAAAACCGAGAGCAGAGATCACATCACTTCCTCCTTCCTGTGTTTACACAGGAAGAGGGCGGGGGAGTGCGCGGATTGGCTGTCCGAGTGATCCGGAGGGGGCGGCCAAAAGCGAACCGCCGCCCCCTCATCCCGGATCGCTCGGACAGCCACGGGGACCGCCGCATGTACCGGGGGGTCCCGATCGGACCCACGTCCAGGCAGGAACGTACAGGTACGCCAATGTGTCTGTCCGTGCCATTCTGCCGACATATATGTACATGCGGCGGTCCGCAAGTGGTTAATGTGAATATTTGGTTCACGGTCCTTTGTAAAGACGGCTGTGCAGTTTGCTGCTCTGCTGGAGGACTCTGCTCCTTCCTCTATAACTCTCCTCTCCTGAAATACTCTGCTCTGCTGGAGGGCTCTGCTCCTTCCTCTATAACTCTCCTCTCCTGAAATACTCTGCTCTGCTGGAGGGCTCTGCTCCTTCCTCTCTAACACTCCTCTCCTAAAAATACTCTGCTCTGCTGGAGGACTCGGCTCCTTCCTCTAACTCTCCTCTCCTGAAATACTCTGCTCTGCTGGAGGGCTCTGCTCCTTCCTCTATAACTCTCCTCTCCTGAAATACTCTGCTCTGCTGGAGGGCTCTGCTCCTTCCTCTATAACTCTCCTCTCCTGAAATACTCTGCTCTGCTGGAGGGCTCTGCTCCTTCCTCTCTAACTCTCCTCTCCTAAAAATACTCTGCTCTGCTGGAGGACTCGGCTCCTTCCTCTAACTCTCCTCTCCTGAAATACTCTGCTCTGCTGGAGGGCTCTGCTCCTTCCTCTATAACGCTCCTCTCCTGGAATACTCTGCTCTGCTGGAGGGCTCTGCTCCTTCCTCTATAACTCTCCTCTCCTGAAATACTCTGCTCTGCTGGAGGACTCGGCTCCTTCCTCTAACTCTCCTCTCCTGAAATACTCTGCTCTGCTGGAGGGCTCTGCTCCTTCCTCTATAACTCTCCTCTCCTGGAATACTCTGATAATGAGAACGTCACTACATGGCTTCACCCCTAGAATGCCTGAGATTCCCAGCACCCGCGCAGTGACGTCTCCTCGCTGGGGTTCTGCCTTTGTTCCCCTCCACCTTGACGTTGTGGGTGGATCTGCTGCGTTCTCCATAATACGAAGCAGATGATCCCTCGTAATGGTCACAGCGAGTGTACAGGAACTCCAAGATTCCTCCCTCCCCGAAGTCGCTGAGGGATCGCTAGGAACCCCTCCTAGAAGGTAGAACTCCAGGGATGGTGGGAAGGAATGTTCTGCGATCTCTTATTTATATTAGACCAGAATTCATGTATTCAGACAAAAATTAAAGACATTTTTGTAAAAGGGCCAGTTTTTAATTTTGAGAACTGCTTTCCAGGATCACTTTAAAAAAAAAAAAAAGGGCCATTATATTTTCCTGGCCAACTTACACAGAGGCGGCTTTGGGCTTTGTGAGGCCTTAGGCCAGGGTTTGACAAATTTGCTTGGAATCTAGGAGCCAGAAAACGCACCACGTCCCGACGAGCTCGCGCGCAGAAGCGAACATATACGTGAGTAGCGCCTGCATATGAAGGTATCGCCGCGATCGTTTGAGCGAGAGCAATAATTCCAGCCCTAGACCTTCTCTGTAACTCAAAACATGCAACCTATAGCATTTTTTTAATGTCGCCTATGGAGATTTTAAAGGGTAAAAGTTTGTCGCCATTCCACGAGAGGGCGCAATTTTGAAGCGTGATATGTTGGGTATCAATTTACTCGGCGTAACATTATCTTTCACAATATAAAAAAAAATTGGGATAACTTTACTGTTGTCTTATTTTTTTAATAAAAAAAGTGTATTTTTTCCCCAAAAAAGTGCGCTTGTAAAGCCGCTGCGCGTATACAACGTGACAAAGTATTGCAACGATCGGCATTTTATTCTCTAGGGTGTTGGAATAAAAAATATATATGTTTGGGGGTTCTAATTAGAGGGAAGGAGATGGCAGTGAAAAATTACACATTACACATGCTATTTTACTTGTAATGCCAGATGGCGCAGGTCACAGAAGGAAGCTTGGCACTTCACAAGGCCGCAAAGCCGCAGCCTCAATTACCGGCCGTCCCGGGCCTGCCGCGATCGCGTGGCGGGGAGGTGGGGGTGCACGGTGGCATGCGCCCCCCACCTCCCCCGCCGCACGATCGGCCCGCGACGGCCAGTTATTGAGGCCGCGACTTTGCGGCCTTGAAAGCCGCGGCCTCAATTACCGGCGGGCACCAGGTCACAATTTCTTTCCCGGATTTTGTCGAGCCCTGCCTTAGGCAAAACTTAGACATGAGGCCCCACTCACGCCCATAATACAAAAAATAATTCAAGCAAGAAAAATGGCTGCAGAAAATGCACGGATCTAGCACACGGGTGATCCGCACCACTTTCAGGGCACCTTCTTCACCCATCAGACATATTTAGCCAATGAAAGAGGGAGGAGAGAGGGGGAGGTGAGAAAGAGAGAGGGGTAATAGAGCAATATGATGACGCTGACATTGGTATTGATCACAGGCAAATTAGGCGGCTGCGAGGCCCCTGTGAGTGCGAGGCCTTAGATGACTGCCTAATTTGCCTAATTAGAGAGCCGCCTCTGAACTTGCAGTGCTGTCCTCCTACAATGTCCTCTCAAACTTGTCTTGTCATCCTGCCCCCTATACGCGATCAGAATTTTTCCATTGGAAAACTGACTTTTTCCACCGGAAATTCCGACCGTGTGTATGCCCCATCAGAGTAATTCCATCGGAGTTTACATAAAGAACATGTTCTGTTTTCCCCCGATGGAATTCCAATGTGAAGTTGGTCGGAAAAAGGTTGTATGTACGGGCCAATCTGATGCCCCCAAAAAATGCCACCACATCACCGCTTTACTCACTGACAGTACTTGTCCTGGCCGGGAATGCCTGGAGGAGCACAATCCCCACCCCCTGCTTGTGATTGGAGAAATCATAAATCCCGCTTCTTGTGTCCAATCACTGTGCTGTGATTCGTTGCAGCACAAGCTGATTTTTGGGAAGGGGGGGTGTCCCTGAATGGTAGTTTGGAAATGTGGTCACCCTACTCCAGTGGGACCTCACAAGTTAAGGGGCCACCCTGAACCAAAAACTGGACCAGCAGTTGGGAACCAGATGAATCTTGGCAAGCTCGTAAGATAAGGCCTCTGAACGCTGCCCCCTCCCATATGTGCGGGTGGGGGAAGTTTGTTAGCCGCCCCCCCCCTTCAAATATGGAGCACCAGCCGTAAATGCTTTCCGCCCTTTTTTTCAAAGGGACATCAGGGTGGGAAGGGTTTAATTTGGTGTCTTCTATCTGCCTGGAGCGTAAAAAAAGAGCTTTTACCAGTTGTGGTCCCTCTATAGAGGGCGCTGGAGCACCGCCTCCTCTGACTCTCGCACCACCACTGACTAATAACATAGATTCATGCATTGCATGAATCTGTTATTCTTGCCGGCCGTTGGTCTATTCAGATGGCCGGACCTTGAGCGCTGGCCACCTGAATAACGGCAGCTGGTTGGCTGTGCGGAAGTGCCTATCGGAGCCAGCGGCTTTCCAAGTACAGCCCTCGTCGCCCGGATGCTTATCCAGGGAACGTACGGGGGGTGCGTTCCTTGGATAAGACTGACAGGCGTCTCAGCAAATCAGGTTCACTGGTTCTGGTGATCAGTAACCTGATTGGCTGAAGTGTCATCGAGGGCGGGAGAAGACATCGAGGGACGTGGAAGGACTAGGAGAATGGCTGACTTCCAGAAAGGTAAGTGGCGGGGGGGAGGGGCATTTTACATGGCACAGTGGTGACAATGGGCACAGTGGCGGCAATTAAAGGGCACAGTGGCAGCAATTAAAGGGCACAGTGGCGGCAATTAAAGGGCACAGTGGCGGCAATTAAAGGGCACAGTGGCGACCATTGATGGCACAGTGGCGACCATTGATGGCACAGTGGCGACCATTGATGGCACAGTGGCGACCATTGATGGCACAGTGGCGACCATTGATGGCATGGCATAGTGACTGCATTTGATGGCATGGCACAGTGGTGACAATTGATGGCACCGTGTCTCCATTTTTTTTTCGTTTGTGCCCCCCCCCCCCCCAAAAAAAAACTGAGCACCAGCCGCCACTGGCTTTTGCGCTTTTATAAAATAATACAAATTGTAAAATGTATTTTAATACAGTCCGTAGTTATTCAGCTCTATTTGGTTGGCTGGGTTTTATTGGTTTTAACCGCGGCATTGGATGGCGAGCTCCTGAACTAGAATTAAAAAAAAAACTGTTCTTGGTTTGAACTCCTGACCCGCCAGACGCTGTTTCTTTGCATGCTCTCGGCCCGTCCAGAAGGAAGAATTGGTTTAGCAGAAAAGCTGGCAAGCCTAGCTCAGAAGTCATGTAAGGATTAAGTCAGATTTGTGAGAAAAAAGGGCTCCTTTTTAAAAACAAAAAATCCGCAGCCAAAGCCAAGACTGCAGGCTGAGGAATGCGATATTTCAGCAGAGCTGTCATGGACTGACACTGGAATTCAGCATCACTCACCTGGCCCGGGTTCTTCCCTTACTGAGCGCCAGCGATGGAGAGAGGCAGGCGATGGACACGGCCTTTCCCGTCAGTCTTTATCCCAACTGTAAATGGGCTTTCTGGGCCAAGAGGCAACTCCCAGCAGCTCGGGGAGAAGCCGTCATTGTGAAGTATTGCGTTCTGTGGTTGTAGATTGAGGTGGTTGTGAAGACACTATTGCTGTCCCAGTCTAGAGACGGGTGGTGGGATTCACCCCCAATGGACTCTTGACATCATTTTTGTAGGTAACATTTTAAATTGGTGAATTTATTGACAAATTCGTTTCTAATTGACCTATTTTTTTGTCTTTCAAAATTGTCACCAATCTCAAAGGCCAACACGATGTTGGCAAATTTTGCTGATCATGCCTAGAGTCCACTGGGGCACAAGTCATGCCTACAGTCTGCTGGACCACAAATTATGACCATTTATAGAGCCTACTTGACCAGAAATGTATTTTATGCTCATTTGTAGAACCCACTGGGCCACAAAACTATGCCAATCATGGCTAGAGCCTACTGGGCCAAAAAATTACAATTTCTAGGGCCTACTGGGCCAAAAAATTACAATCTCTAGAGTCTACTGGACCAGAAACTTATGCCGGTCACCCCAATATATGGCCCAGTGGGCTCTAGGAATGATCATCAGCATAAATTGTGTCCCAGTTGTATCTAATATGATATGACTTGTAGCTTCAGTGGGGTCTAGGGATGATCAACATAATTTGTAGCCTAGTGGGCTCTAGGAAAGATCATCCCTTGATCCCACTAGGGCAATTTTTTTGTTATACAAAGCATCCCTAGAGCCCACTATGGTCCAGTAGATTAAAGATGATCATAATTTGTGGTCCAGTGGACTGTAGGGATGATCATCATTTGTGGTCCAGAGGACTCTAGGGATAATCATCATAATTTGTGGTCCAGCGGACTCTAGGGATAATCATCATTTGTGGTCCAGCGGACTCTAGGGATGAATAGTATAAATTGTAGCTCCAGTGGGGTCTAGGGAAGATTGCAATAATCTGTGGCCCAGCTAATTTTAGGAAAGATCATCCCTAGATCCCACTGGGGCAAAAATGTATTCCCGAGCATCCCTAGAGCCCCCTGTGGTATAGGTGGGCTCTAGGAATGATCAGCATAAATTGTGTCCCAGTGGTATCTAGGGTTGATTGGTATAAATTGTAGCCCCAGTGGGCTCCAGGGATCATAATTTGTGGCCCCATGGACTCTAGGGATGAAGGGTATAAATTGTAACCTAGTGAGCTCTAGGAATGGTTGCCATAATCTGTGGCCTCTAGGGATAATCATCATAATTTGTGGTCCAGCGGACTCTAGGGATAATCATCATTTGTGGTCCAGCGGACTCTAGGGATGAATAGTATAAATTGTAGCTCCAGTGGGGTCTAGGGAAGATTGCAATAATCTGTGGCCCAGCTAATTTTAGGAAAGATCATCCCTAGATCCCACTGGGGCAAAAATGTATTCCCGAGCATCCCTAGAGCCCCCTGTGGTATAGGTGGGCTCTAGGAATGATCAGCATAAATTGTGTCCCAGTGGTATCTAGGGTTGATTGGTATAAATTGTAGCCCCAGTGGGCTCCAGGGATCATAATTTGTGGCCCCATGGACTCTAGGGATGAAGGGTATAAATTGTAACCTAGTGAGCTCTAGGAATGGTTGCCATAATCTGTGGCCTCTAGGGATAATCATCATAATTTGTGGTCCAGCGGACTCTAGGGATAATCATCATTTGTGGTCCAGCGGACTCTAGGGATGAATAGTATAAATTGTAGCTCCAGTGGGGTCTAGGGAAGATTGCAATAATCTGTGGCCCAGCTAATTTTAGGAAAGATCATCCCTAGATCCCACTGGGGCAAAAATGTATTCCCGAGCATCCCTAGAGCCCCCTGTGGTATAGGTGGGCTCTAGGAATGATCAGCATAAATTGTGTCCCAGTGGTATCTAGGGTTGATTGGTATAAATTGTAGCCCCAGTGGGCTCCAGGGATCATAATTTGTGGCCCCATGGACTCTAGGGATGAAGGGTATAAATTGTAACCTAGTGAGCTCTAGGAATGGTTGCCATAATCTGTGGCCTCTAGGGATGATCGTCATAATTTGTGGTCCAGATTATGGCGATCATCCCTGGAGCCCACTGGTCTACAGGTTACGGTCTACTTTTTTGTACAGTATTTTTACAATGTTTCAGATGTCAAACGTGTTATGTTCCCACCATCTGTAAGATGCCAGGAATAAGTTAACTCCTGTGCACAGGAGCTGCATTTTCTCAGGTTTCCCAATGGCTGAGGAGGACAGGGGATCCAGAGGTAGCAGCCAAGGAACAAAGGTGGGGGGCAGAGCAGCATGGATTGGGCAATTGTGACTGAGGGATAGGAATATTATACCAATCAACTAATTGAAGGGGTCAATGAGAGAGCCTTGATTTTGCTTTCGCCTTCGTAAACCCCTACTGGGCCACAAATGATGTCGAATATCCCTAGAGCCCACTGGGCCACAAGTTTTTATGCCGATCATTCCAGAGAGCCTAATTGGCCACAAAATATGCCATTCATTTTTAGAGCTTACTGAGGCATCAATTCTGATCATTCCTTGAGCTCACTGGCCCACAAATTATGCTGGTCTTCCCTAGAACCCAGTATTGCACTAACCTACAAGTTCAGGTCGCCAAGACCACTTTGTTTTGGTCAGTCGTGAACCCTTTCTGGGCCACAAATTATTCTGATCATCCCTAAAACCCACCATTACTCTAACCTACTAATTCAGGTCAACAAGACTACCTTGTTCCAGTCTGGCCATAAACCCCCTTTGGGTCACAAATTGTCGGTCATCTCTACAGCCCACTGTACCACAAGTTTATACTGATTTGTTCCTAGAGCTTACTGGACCACAAATTATGACATTCATGCCTAAAACTTATAGAACCACCAACTATGCTGATCAATCCTATAGTCCATTGGGCCATAAATTATTACCACCTTGTTTCGGTCAGTCATGAACCCTTACTGGGCCACAATCTATTTTGATCATCTCTAGAACCCACCATTACGCAAACCTACTAATTCATGGCCTGACCGAAACAAGGTGGTCTTTATCTGAATTAGTAGGTTAGTGTAATAGTGGGCTCTAGGGATGACCAGGATAATTTCTCTCCCAGTAAGTGTTTATGGTCTGACCAAAACAAGGTGGTGTTGACCTGAACACTGGGCCAGAAACTTCTGCCAATCATCCCTAGAGCCCACTATTACTGTGACAGGAGTCGCTTTGAGTGTGTGTGTGGGGAGTGTGTGTGTGTGTGTGGGGGGGGGGTTGTGCAACACTGCTTACCTTGGAGAGCTCTGGAAACTTTGTGTCCAGCTTCCCCAGGCCCTCTTATGTGTAAATCACCGTGTCTCTAATAGGGGCGCAGGGTAAATGAGAACCCCACTATGATCTGTGCTATTCAGACTCAATGTTGTATATTTGTATATAATGCGGTTGTGGACTGTTTGCTGTGATAGTTTGGGGTGTGGTTGTATTCCATTGTTTGTGTCTGTCTGCCTTGGAAGAAACGTATATTATGGGATGGATGTCCATGTGGAGGGGAGGGGGTTCTTTCAGCAGTCCCCCTGCTGACAAGACTGTTTACTGATGAGAAGTTTGAACACACCTGACCTGTGTTGTCTATTGTCATTTTACAGTTTAACCGAAGGGTGGGGGGGGGGTGTCTCAGAGTTGGATATCTGTGTAACATGTGCTTGAATAAAGTGAGTCTGCTGGTCTTAACCCTACACTGACCTACAGCTGGTGACTGGGGGGGCTAAAGAGTCTTGGCTAGTGCTGGTTCAGGACAGAGGAAGCATTGACCGCGGATATGGTCCTGTTGAGGAAGAGGGTTAGTCACATACACTAATCAACTAATTCAGGTCAACAAGACCAACTTGTTTCGGACAGTCATGTCACAAATTATGCTGATCACCCCCCCCCCCCCCTTTCAGTCATGCTATCTTGTCGTTTTATGGATTTGATGATATTGCTATATTCTGTGCACGCTTGCAAATGTTGGCGCACGTTCATCCACTTCTGCTCTAAGATGGACATCTTGGAGGCTAGGTCCTAGGTACCTTCACTTAATAAAAAAAAAAAGAAACCTCTTTCCATCAAAACCTGTCGTATTTAAGCTCTGTAGCCTATAGAAGAAAAAAATGTCATCAAGAGTGTGATGAGACTAGTCGGCAGTGAGACCGGTGACAGGTCCTGGATATGTATGAAGGATTGACCGCCAAGTCCATCAACTCTTCCCTCGTAGCCGGGATGACGAGGTGGATGGATTTTTGGAAGTGGCTTTCACATACACCTAATACTCTGCTAACAGCTGATAAGATGGAATACTCTGATCTGAATTGTCCCAGACAGAAGAACAAGAATATACCACCAATCATTTTTGGCCCATCTCCACCAGGTTCTTTATAATGCCTTCCCAAAATCTTCCCTTGACGGCCCTCCATAAGATTTTTTTTTTTTATTAATCTCTTGCCTGTTCGGATCTTTCATTGTGGTCATTAGGATTTATTTTCCATGCCATATTTTTTTTTTCATTCTCTCGTGCCTGATTTGTGAACGCTGATCCTGTGACACGGACTTGGTTACCCCTTCCAAGATGGTTGGGCACACGCCAGTTTGAGAAATGCCCTATTGTTACCATGCCAGAGACTGGATGGGATACAGTACAGCTTCATTGGAATCCGCTTGCCAGGGAAAGGGAATATTACACCAACCAACTAATTGGAGGGGGTCAACGAGACGACCCTAGTTCAGTCAGCCATGAACCCCCCCCACCTGCCTCTCAGCCATCCAATCCTGCCGTCTTTATTGATTTGGTAGTATTACTTCACCGCAGACAAATTGGCAGTGGCACTGTGCCTTTTTTTTATTAGCAGTGTGACAAATTAATAACTTGTTTTTCTTTTTTTAGCTGACTGGACCGTATTTTAAATGTCGTATTTTATCAGATAAAGGGTTTATTTTTATTTTTTAATATATTTAATATATATTATGATTTTTATTTAAAAAAAAAAAACATTTATTTTCTTGATCGTACATCACGGGACACAGAGCGCATAGCCATTACATATGGGTTATATGGAGTACCTTCAGGTGTGGACACTGGTGTAATCAACTTCACAGGAAGTTCCTCCCTATATAACCCCCTCCCACTGAGAGTGCTTTAGTTTTTCCGCCAGTGTCTTAGGTGTTGGTCACGTCTAGCTGTCCCTCGGAGGTCTCGGGACCCAGGATAGCTAGCCGGATCCGTCCGAAGTGCTTCAGAGCCAAGATGTACGGTACCCGGGCCCTGCTGGAGTGGGGTTTTGCCTATAATGCCTCTCCTTGGAGGGCTGGATTCTGGGCTCCAGTGCTTTAGTCTCTTCCAAGAACTAAAGTTACTGATGCCAGGATGCTATATAGGTCCAGGGGTGTGGGTTCCTTAACACAGGACCCCGGTCCCTGAAGGTCCAAGACAATACCCACGGAGATGGGGGAAGGCTGGGCCTCTTGCATTTTGCAATACCCTGCGGCGTGGAGCAGGTAAGAGGGAACCTGCGGGACTTGGTTCGACAGTAGGTATCCCCCTGGGGGTTCTGGGTTGGCTAATGGTATGCTTGTGCATCAGCCACTATCTCCACTATGTCTGTTGAGGCAGGATGGGATTCTAATGTTTACCCCAGATAACATGTAGATATATGTATACTTGTGTAAGTTATATATTTGCTACTCACCCCAGGTCTGCCTGTTAACACTGATACTGCAACCCCACATGTTTTAAAGAGGAAATTGCTGGTTAAAACTCCTGTTTCTTAGGAAGCCCATGGGGACAGCTTCCTCGCTGTGTGTGCACTACAATAAGATTAGTGCTTACCTGGTGTCTGTTGGTGCTGCATAACGCTGGTCCATGTTGTTCCTCTGCTCTGCTTCCTCCATGTGGGTTCGGCGTGGTGCGCGCGATCGTGCGCGCGACGTCGTGCGCGCGATCATGCGCGCGTGTGTGCGCGCGCATACGCGGCCGCGCGTGCACGCCGCCTTTTATAGCGTCGGCGTGCGTCGGGGGGCGGGCCAGCAGCGTCAGGGTCTGTATAAAGGAAAAACTTTTCTCTGGCTGGTCTTTCCCTCCTGGAGGCAGAGGAAGAAAGGATACAGAGCGTGCAGCTGGGTCTTTTGGCCACACAGGGACACCTAGTGGCGGTTTAGTGGATCTTCAGGTCTAGGACTTAGGTCCACTATAGACCAGAAAAAAAAAAAAAAAAAAAAAAAAAAAAAGGGTTTTTTTTGCTTTAAAGGGACTCAGCCTTAGATCCAGCAGTATCTGAGTCTACCTTGGACTCCGGCTAACGGGCATTGGTGTGTCAATACTCACAGGCTTCCTCGGTATTGCCACCTCCCAGGCGGGTAAAAAAGATTTTTTTGAAAAAAAAAAAAAAAAAAAAAAGAGAAATAAAAGAAAAGAGAGAAATTAGTTCTTTTTTCATTTTCTCTCATACCTGCCCTCATATTGGTTATTCCTAGCTACAACAGTCAGGTGTTGGCTATAGGGGTGACCCAAGGTTGTACAATGGCTCCAAAGGGATCTGGACCAGCCAAGGCTGCTAAAGGTACCAAAAAGCAAAAGGGGTCTCCATCGGGGGAGGGATTTGGGCCAGGCTTCTACGGCCCCACCCTCGCCAGTCAGGACACCGAGTGGCATAGTACAAGAGCCATTGGGGGTGCTGGGGCAGAGGCGGCCCCCGATCCACCCATTCCCGTTTACGTGACGGAAGAAATGCTAGCAGCCACCATGTGTGGGCTAGAGAAAAGGTTAACTGCGTTGTTTTTCCCGTCCTTGCCCAAGTAGCAAGCGGGCTAGATCCCCTCACCCAGTGTGGGGTTTTCAGATGCGGAGGTCTCCTCTTCAGAGGAACGGGACCCACAAGGGGATCAGGCAGACCCAAGTCCCGACGGTTCAGACAGGGAAAATTCCACTATAGATGAATATTTTTCGGCCTCTCAAGCGGAGGGCCTGTGGATCCAGTCTTTGACAGATATGGTTCGCACTGCCTTTAAACTTCCAGTGCCAGAACTAGTAGCCCCGGAGGTATCCTCATTGGGTTCTTTAAAGGCCCCATTAACTGGTGCATCCTTTCCAATGCACCCCCTTCTGCGGAACGTGATTTACCAAGATTGGGCTCGACCTGATAGAATCTTTGTCCCTCCTAAAAGATTCTCTATTCTCTACCCTATGGAAGAGGAATATGTAAAGAAATGGGCTCTCCCTACAGTGGACGCAGCCATTTCCTGCGTGAATAAATCCCTGACTTGTCCGGTTGAAAATGTCCATATGTTCAAGGATCCGGTCGACAAGAAATTCGAGACCCTACTGAAAGCAGCTTTTACCTCAGTAGGTGCCATGGTTCAGCCAGCAGTAGCAGCCATTGGTGTTTGTCAGGCCTTGAAGGATCAGGCAAAAGCATATATTGAAGGACATGCCGGCTCAGCATACTCATGAATTAGCAGAATTCCCTAGGGCTCTCTGCTTTGCAGTAGATGCTATTAAGGACTCCATCCAACAGGCATCCCGTTTATCTCTACTGATGGTTCACATGCGTCGTCTTTTGTGGCTAAAGAACTGGTCAGCAGAGGCACCCTGCAAAAAGCTTCTAGCAGGGTTTCCCTTTCATGGGGGAAGACTATTCGGGGAAAGACCTAGATAAATATATCCACACCATATCAAGTGGAAAAAGTACTTCCTTACCGGTCAAGAAAAGACCGCGTGGGCCCACGTTTAAACGACAGGCCATTGCAGGCTCGGCCCCTTCGACTTCCCGTCAGTATCGACGGCCTCCCGGGCGTTCAACAGTTAATAGCCGCCCACAGGGACAAGCCGCGGCAAACAAGAGGCCCTGGTCTCGCAAGCCGGCTAAACCAGTCATCAAATCAGATTCATGAAGGGGCGCCCCCACTCTCTTGGGTTTGGTGGGAGATGACTCGAAGACTTCAGTTTTTCTCCGAAGTCTGGAAGGCCAGAATTCCCGACTCTTGGGTTCGGTCCGTAGTAGCCTCAGGCTACAAACTAGAGTTTCGAGAAATCCCCCCTCCTCATTTTCAGGGGTCAAGTCTTCCAAGCGACCCGTTAAAGAGGGCCTCTCTCGTAAAAGGCGTTGGATCGCCTCTTGCTCCAAGGAGTAATTGTAGAAGTACCAACCCCAAGAAAGGGGTCTGGGATTCTACTCCAACCTTTTTGTTATACCAAAACCCAATGGCGACGTCAGGCCTATATTAGACCTCAAACGCCTAAATCGCTTTCTAAGGATTCAGACCTTCCGTATGGACTCCATACGTTCAGTGACAACCAGCCTGCATCAGGGCGACTTCCTAGCATCTATAGACATAAAGGATGCATATCTGCATGTGCCAATTTACCCAGCACATCACAAGTTTCTTCGTTTTACGATAAACCAAAGTCATTATCAGTTCGTAGCCCTCCCTTTCGGGTTGGCAACAGCTCCACGGGTATTCACAAAGGTGTTAGCCCCGGTACTAGCCGTCCTAAGGACAGAAGGCATCTTGGTCCTAGCATACCTGGACGATCTCCTGGTTATCGACAGTTCAGCTTCCAACCTCAATCATGCAGTAGTCCGCACAGTGCGGCATCTAGAAGAGTTCGGGTGGATTGTGAACCAAGAAAAATCAAGGTTACATCCCACAAGACAGTTGGAATATCTAGGCTTTCGGTTAGATACAGAATGCCAGAGGGTATTTTTACCTCAAGAGAAGATCAGGTCGTTGATTCAAACGATTCAAATAGTCTTAGGCAAAAAGAAGCCGACTATTCGCCTATGCATGCGACTGCTGGGGAAGATGGTGGCCGCCTTCGAAGCAGCGCCCTACGCCCAGATCCATACCAGAATTCTGCAAGCAGCTATTCTCTCTGCTTGGAAAAGTCCATACAGGCATTAGACCGTCCATTAGTTCTTTCTCCAGAAGTCAGGCACAGCCTGTACTGGTGGCTGATCCCTCAAAAATTATCAAAAGGGAAAACCTTTTGCCCCATCTCGTGGAAAATAGTAACCACAGATGCCAGCCTAACAGGTTGGGGGGCAATCTTAGGAAAACGGACCCAGCAGGGACAGTGGTCAGAGGCAGAAAGTCTGCTTCCCATCAATGTCCTAGAGATCAGAGCTGTTCGGTTGGCCCTGGTCGCCTGGACTCTCCCCCTGCAGGGTCTGCCAGTAAGGATACAGTCCGACAATGCCACGGCGGTGGCATACATAAACCACCAGGGGGGCACAAAGAGCCTGGCGGCTCAAAGGGAAGTAAACCTAATTTTTGCATGGGCCGAAGCCCATGTACCCTGCATCTCAGCAGTGTTCATCCCAGGGATAGACAATTCTCAAGCAGATTTTTTGAGTCGTCAACAGTTGCTCCCGGGAGAGTGGTCTCTTCACCCCCAGGTATTCCAAGAGATTTGCCAAAGATTCGGAGTTCCCGATGTGGACATCATGGCAACAAGATTCAACAAGAAATTGGACAAATTTGTATCCCGAGCCAGGGACCCCTCGGCCTACGGGACCGATGCGTTGGTTTGCCCCTGGCACCAGTTTTCTCTCCTGTATGCGTTCCCTCCACTACAGATGATTCCCCGCCTTCTACGAAGGATCAGGGTGGAGCGCAGGCCGGTGATCCTGGTGGCCCCAGCCTGGCCCAGAAGGGCTTGGTACGCACTCATCGTGAGGATGTCAGTAAGGGCACCGTGGCCACTCCCCCTGCGCCCAGATCTGCTGTCTCAGGGCCCGATCTACCACCCTGCTTCACAGCAGCTAAATTTGATGGCTTGGCGGCTGAATCTCTAATTCTTAAGGGCAGAGGCCTCTCGGCCCAAGTCATATCTACGTTAATTCAAGCTAGAAAGCCAGTCTCTAGAAATATCTATTACAGAGTCTGGAGAACCTATGTGGAGTGGTGCGAGTCTCAAGGAGGGCATCCTCGCAAGTTTTTTATTGACAGGATCTTGCGATTCCTCCAGGTTGGCGTTGACAAGGGGTTGGCTCTTAGTACTCTAAAGGGGCAGGTGTCTGCCTTATCGATATGGTTTCAAAGGCCTTTGGCCACACATTCGCTTGTAAAAACCTTTTTGCAGGGGGTCTTGCATGTAAATCCCCCTATTAGAGCTCCCCCTCTGCCCCTGGAATTTAAATCTGGGTCTTGTCAGCTTTACAAAAGCAGCCGTTTGAACCTCTGACAGAAATCCCTCTTGTGCTGCTAACCCGAAAGTTGGTTTTCTTGGTGGCTATGGCTTCGGCCAGAAGGGTCTCCGAGCTGGCAGCCTTGTCTTGCAGGGAACCGTACCTTATTCTGCATAAGGACAGAGTGGTTCTGCGGCCTCAGCCTTCTTTCCTTCCTAAGGTCATATCCAGTTTTCACTTGAATCAGGACCTAGTCCTACCATCCTTCTTTCCTACTCCCCAGTCCAGAGAGGAAAGATTGCTTCATACTTTGGATGTGGTCCGAGCCATGAGGGGTTTATCTCAAGGCTACAGAAAAGATTAGGAAAACAGATGTGCTTTTCATTCTTCCGGATGGCCCCAAGAAGGGTCAGCGGCTGCCAAGTCTTCCTTGGCTAGGTGGATTAAGCAGCTGATTTTTCAGGCCTATGGTCTGAAGCGCGTTCCACCTCCCTTATCAGTTAAAGCCCATTCTACGAGGGCCATGAGTGCCTCTTGGGCGGCACACCATCAGATCTACACAGGTTTGCAAGTTTAAAGCCCCTCCTTCCCTTACGTACAACCTACTAAATTTTATAAGGACGTCACAAAAGGCAATTCCTACGCCCAGTTCATCTTCCCCCTCCTCAGCAACTTTATTCTTGGCCTTT